>JBAMCF010001001.1:0-188991 GCA_037075285.1 Drosophila lutescens
TTTTCATAAAATACTGGTTTAGGTGTAGGGCTACTGTGATATTTTTCATACAATACTGGTTTATTTTCAAAAGTGCCTACTTTTGTTTTTGAATAACTTTTGAGTCTTTTTACAACAACGTGATATGTACCAAAATTTAAGAAATCTCAACGGCTATACAGATTGAAGTTTTAAAGAAAATCGTTAGAGCCGTTTTTGAAAAAAAGGTAAAAAAAAGTTTAAACATTTTTTGATTTGTTCAACATTTTTTAACTATTGTATTTACATAAACTACGTTAAGGTGGCGTTTATAGTATTCCAAAAAAACCTTTAATATGAGGTAAAGCACAATTACAAGCTTAAGTCTTTCGCAAGTTATGGGCTTACGAAATTTGGCCATTTATAGCTGTTTTTCCGCTTAATTAGCCAGGTTTTCCAATATTGGTAGAACTAATGTTTCTTATATCGAGCTGTTTAACACCATAAAAAATTTCCAGGACTTTAAACCAACGTTTTCGGACTGTCTGACAAACTGACAAACGGAATTACATTTTCATTTTGTGAAGAAGAAGAAAATCTTCTTTTGGCTATAACTTTTGAACGGAGCATCGCATTTTATGACCCCTCATTCGACGTGTATTTTCAATAGGAACACAGTAAAATTTAGTTCAGGATCCTAAAATCACTACTTGATGCATACCCACAAACAAAGGGACAAATATTTTCCTTTTGTCCTCCAAAATCTTGATTTTGGAATAACTTTTGAAAAGAGCATCGTATTTTATCATATGACCTTTCATTCGACGCGTATTGTCAGTAGGAATACAAGTCGTTTAATAAAAAGGTCCATTTATCCCACTGGCCCCAACAGCTCAAATTTTCTAAATGATCGGACCATCACAGCAGATTTTCAATTCTGCGGCTATATAATAGTGTCGCCCTGGTGCGCTTCGTCACTACGTGGACTGCCCTCTCCAGTGATACCCTTTTACTCTATGAGTAACGGGTATAAACATACTTATTAATTTACTAACGGAGAACAAATGTTGCTTAAATTAAAAAGAATTTGCACTTAAGTTCAGTACACAAAAGTCTAAAAAAATAGTTTCCATTTCTTTCACAAAAATTCTAAAATAAAGAATAATTTACATATTTTCAATAACACAACAGGTTTAATACTTTTATTATTTAAAATTTTATTTATTAAAACAAGAGAGAACGCAATAGTCGGATGTCCCGACTATATGATACCCGTCACTCAGCTAGCAGTGCGAGAGAGATGGAGATATAAAACTTTGATCGCGAACAACTTTTGAATAAATGGTCCGATTTGAAAATAGTCCGATTTCGATAGGTATTAATAAACACTACAAAATTGCATTTATACATTCTTTAAATCTTCAAAGATGTGGTCGCCAGACACATTTTAAAATCGTTTAGGGCGATTGTGGGCGTTATGCTGGGCGTGGCACCTCGATGAAACAAACTTGCGCTGCGTATGAAGCCCAAGAATCTACATTATTAATACCAACTTTCTAGCTATTATAGTTTCCGAGATCTCAGCGTCCATACGGACGGACAGACAGACAGACAGACGGCTAGTGATCCTGATCAAGAATATATGTACTTTATGGGGTCGGAAACGTCTCCTTCACTGCGTTGCAAACTTCTGGAAGGGTATAATGATTTTATTTAAGCATACGAGGGTGGTCCGATAAGTTCTTAGCCTCCAAAAGAAAAACGAAAATTTTGGAAAAGTGGCGATTTATTTCTCAACATAATCTCCTTTTAGCTCGATACACTTGACCCAGCGATGCTCCAACTTCTTTAACCCGTCTGAAAAATACGTTTTCTCGAGGTCTGCAAAATAGGCCTCTGTGGCGGCGGCGACCTCCTCATTCGACGCAAATTTCTGTCCAGCGAGAGACTTTTTCAAGTTTGGAAACAAAAACAAGTCACACGGGGCCAAATCTGGAAAATATGGTGGATGGGGTAGCAGTTCGTAGCCCAATTCGACCAATTTGGCCTTGGTTTCACGGTTGCGTTTGTTGTCCGGAGTGAGCAAACGCGGCACCCATCGCGCCGACAGCTTTCTCATGCCCAAAATTTCATGCAGGATATGACCCACGCGGTCTTTTGACATGCGTACTGTCTCAGCTATCTCGCGTATCTTCAATCGGCGATCTGCCAAAACGAGATCGTGGACTTTTTGGACGTTATCCTCCGTGGTAGCCGATTTCGGGGCACCTGGGCGTGGCTCATCAAAAACCGACGTGCGACCACTTTGAAACTCGTTAAACCAATTTTGGACGGTCGCTATCGAAGGAGAAGAGTCACCGTACACAGCATCCAAGCGCTCTTTGATTTCGCTGCGTGATTTCCCTTCCAAAAACAAGAATCGAATCACAGACCGATATTGCTCTTTCTCCATTTTTCTAAAATCCGCGAACACGTATGATGCCAAACGCTGGCAAAACAAAGCTACGAGTCCGATTCGGCTGAAATTTCGACAGTAGCCGTCTACTAGAATGTACTACACGATAGAAAAGTTTTCTTGCGATAGTGGCGCCATCGGGCGGTGAGGCTAAGTACTTATCGGACCACCCTCGTAATTGATTTTGGTTGCCGAAAACGTTTTCAAATTAAGAATGCCGGTTGAAGAATAAAACGTTCTTGAAATGAAAAAATAAATCCATTTCGTACCTGTCGCCCTTTGAAGACAATTTGGGCTTGAAACAAGCCTAATGTGCTTGGTTTTTATACCCGTTACTCGTAGAGTAAAAGGGTATATTTTATTCGTGCAAAAGTATGTAACAAGGAGAAGGAAACGTTTCCGACCCTACAAAGTATGTATATTCTTGATCAGGATCACTAGCCGAGTCCATATAGCCATGTCCGTCTGTCCGTCTGTCCGTCTGTCTGTCTGTCTGTCTGTCCGTCTGTCCGTCTGTTTGAACGCTGAGATCTCGAAAACTATAAAAGCTAGAGGATTGGTATTTGGCATGAAGATTCTTGGAGTTCCTACGCTGCGCAAGTTTGTTTCAAGATGGTGCCACGCCCCCTCTATCGCCCACAATCGCTTATATACGATTTTAAAAATTTAAATATTTCGGAAAAGTAAAAATGCAGTTTTATCGAAATTTTTCAAATCGGACCATTCGTTAAAAAGTTATGCGTGATCAAAGTTTCTATCGATGTGCGAGGGAGATGCACTCCCTTTACCCGAGTAATGGGTATCTGATAGTCGGGGCACCCGACTATAACGTTCTCTCTTGTTTTTGAGTGTATAAACTTTATCTGGTCGTAAACGTTTCCTTCACTGCAATGTAAACTTCTGACTGAAATTATTATACCCTCTGGAAAGCTATCTAAGAAACAAAGAACCACTCATATATCAATTGGAAATCTTGAATTTATCACTTTACTTTTTGGTGATAATTTAAAATGGTGTATCAAAAAATAGAACAATTTCTGTGAAACGGGACGTTACAGGAAATTTGTTTAATTGGTTGAGAACTGACATCGGCGTGGATTCCCCGTTTAGTCAATTTTAAAGGGTAAGTATGCATGCATATACATTCAGCACTTGTTCATTCATCAGCAGTTCAAGTGGAAATGGCTTTCCCTCCATCCAGCCCTGCAAAACGTTTCGAACTGGAAACCGAAAGTTAAACTCAATTCAATTAGCAGAATATTTTGCTTGCGAGATACAACAGCAAAACGAAACAGCTACAATGCTCGCATATAGCGGCAATTTATGAGGCTCATGCCATTGTCAGCATGTGGTTTCAGGTCCCTAGTTGCCCTCCAACGTCTTTCCGCTCATTTTTGTTGGCATGTTTTGACACTGCCAAAGAGTGGGAAATAAGGGGAGTCCCTGCTGTTCACACTCGATGGCATGTGATCTTAAGATCCCAATGCTGTGGCCGGGTAGTGGTAGAGGGACGTGACACAGTGCATTGGCGGGGTCTTTTCCTTTGCTCTTCGTAGCGTGAAGTTCAAACATTTTTAAAATTTGGAGTGAGTGAATATGGCTGTATAAAATCTGACCGCAATTAGTACGGAATGCGTAAATGTGTGCCTAGATGTAATTAATCATAATATTTTTTTTTTATTTTAAGATAAATTGTAAAGAACATAACAATGTTTCAAATCGAACACTCTGGATAGGTAAAAGAAACATATTCTTGATCACTGTTGGGGCGGGTGTGGCTTTATTGTAGAAGGCGGATGTTTCCCAGGAAAAACGGGTGAAAACCATGCAGAAATAATATCGAAAACACGGGAGAACTTTTCGGGGTATTGCGCGACACTTGGAAATATGAACTGCTTAAGCCTAACTTAGCTTATGGGCTCCAAAGCGGAGCGGAGACTTGCGGGAGAGTTGGAGAGGGAGAGCGAAGGGAGCAGTGCGATCAAGCGAGATGTGGACATCTGGAGAAAACGGCCGCTCGACACTGCCTCCAGAAATTAAACGACCTTTTGGCGTGAACAATCACGATATTCAGGATCACTAGCCGAGTCGATCTAGCCATTTCCGCTTGTCCGTCCATATGAACGCTAAGATCTCGAAAACTATAAAAGTGAGAAAGTATTCCCTCGCATTGAAATCTCGCATTATGGCGCTACGCCCACTCTAACGCTCTCAAACCCCTAAAATTTGCCATGTCTGTCTGTCCGTCCCTATGAACGCTGAGATCTCGGACACTACAAAACCTAGAAAGTTGGGATTACCCACACATATTCTTGGGCTTCCTACGCAGCGCAAGTTTGTTTCACACCTTTAAAGATTTTGGAAAAGTAAAAATGCAGTTTTATTGTGTTTGTTAATACGTTACGTGTTTTAAGTTCCAAGAAACATGTCAACAAATATCAGCTGTTTGAAAATTCAACAAGAACCATTTAGTGTCGTTCCCTTTATTGCTGAATCTTTCTGTTGAATTTTCAACAACTTAGCAATTCAATAGTTTAGGGAAAACCCTGCATTTAATATATAAATAGTTACCGGCATGCACATTATTCCATAGGACCTATTCAATACACTGCTAGCAATATTTGATGGGAGACGACTCCTTTGTCGCGGTGCAAACTTTTGACGGAAATTATAACACCCTCTGCAGGGGTGTACAAATTGTGGTAATGCTCTAGATTAACGGACTCACCCCCGAAATTCGCGAAAAAATTAGCCTCGATGGACCGCGATTTCTTAAGATTTTACGTGCAAAAAGAACTTGGCGGTCGGCCATGGTTCTCTTGTAATTGAATTTCAAAGTTCCCGGTTTTGCTATAAAAACAGTATGCTTTTCTACCGTTTGCTATAAAAATCATATATGTATATATGTACACTAGGGTGGACTTTTTTAAGGTCGATTGAGCTCAGCATCTGAAATGGTAGGTTTCTGAGTCTAATAAATGTATGCGAAAACAAAAAAAAATATTTTAACGTTTGGGCGGTGCGCAACGGTCTCAAAGTTTCAGTAAAAATAACTTATACGCTACTTAATATTTGTCTTCTCTTAACATGTAAACTTTTTGATCCGCTCGAATAAAAGAGTCAAGTAGAAGTTTATTTCATGAATATCAACAGTTGGAGGTAGCCTAGCCTGTAGAGCTTCTGTCTCCGAACAAAAAGAACCGAGTTCGATCCACGACCCAAAGACTGCGCCGATTTTTTCTTAAATTTTTATTGCCTGCGGCGCATTCTTTCTTTTAGTTCCTTTTTTAAATGCACTACTTCCAAATACTTCCCATTCGGGAATACCTTAGCAGAAAGACTTCTAGCCCATAATAGGTTATTAAAAAAATAACCTGAAACTTTACCTTAATGGTGGTGCGAAAAAATTTAAATAAATTTTTTTTTAATTCTACATTTTTTTATAGGAACTTATTTAAAAAATTAAATACTATTATAGGAACTCATTTAAACAATTAATTAATTTTATCGGAACTCATTAAAATCTAATTACTTTGATTGAAAATATGAGCGGGAACTTTGAAATTCAATTACAAGATAACCGTAGCCGACCGCCAAGTTATTTTTGCACGTAAATTCTTAAGGGTAATAGTCTAGAAGAGGGGCCTGTGCCCCAAAAATCGCGAAAAAATTACCCTCGATGGACCGCAATTTCTTAAGAAGCGGAAGATTATCGGCGGAAATGCACGGCTCTCTTGCAATTGCATTTTAAAGTTGCGTGTTTTACTATAAAAACAAAGTAGCATTTTCTATGTTTTTGAGGTCTTTTGCTATAAAAACATATGGGCTTTCCGTTCGTTGTCAAAATAATAAGCGTTCAAAAAAATTCGACGAAAATCTGTAATTATTTTATAATATATATATATATATATATTTTATTTGTAGAATTTTTTTGAACGCCTATTATTTTGACAACGAACGGTATTATTTTTAACGAATTTATTTAGATTTTCTAAGTCATTGCGTTGCATTTTGTGGGAGCCTGCCGAGAGAGCGAAACACAGAGAGCGGATGCCAAGAGAGCGACGGCCGACAGACCAACAGCCAAGGAAACTGATTAGGGGGAGGGGTAGTGCTGTGTAGAAAGTAATTTGATGGACGTTGATGCACTACGAGGAGCAGTACAAACAAGTGGCCCAACGATACCAAGCACGTGCTTGTTACGCGCGGGACCCTTTATCAATTAGGGCAAAAATGCGAGTTCGCGAGGAAATACATGAAACAAATACTACAACTAAGATTGAAGCAAATGAGATAAAATTTTAGTTTTTAATACGGGGATAGATGTTAACTTAAGTAAAAATTTTTTTTTATTTTAAAAACGTAAACTGCTGCTTCGATCAGTTTTATGGATCAAATGCTTAGGCTTTATTTTTCAAAAAGTATTTTTCATTTTGTAGTAAGAGCCCTATTTATTTTCCGCCATGGAAGAAAATAGAGAATTAATATTCTGTAAATTAATATTCTGTAATCTTAAGATTCGAACTTTTGACCAAATACGTATTTTGATCACGTATTACTTTTTAACTAATGATCCGATTAGAATAATTTCTTCTATATTAATAAACACAATAAAACTGCACACCTTTTAAAATCGTTTAAGGCGATTGTGAGCGTTAAAGGGGGCGTGGCCCTCGGCTGAAACTTTCTAGCTTTTGTAGTTTCTGAGATCTCAGCGCTCATACGGACAGACAGACAGACAGACAAACGGACAGACGGACATGGCTAGATTGACTCGGCTAGTGACCCTGATCAAGAATATATATACTTTAAAGGGTCGGAAACGCTTCCTTCTCCCTGTTACATACTTTTGCGCGAAATCAATATACCCTTTTACTCTACGAAAAACGGGTATAAAAATGCACTACTTTTACTTAGACCACATTCATTTATTATATAGCTCTGAGACAAGTTTTCTGATTCTCGCTCCTGAAGAATCTTCAATTAAGGATTTCAACAAAGGAATTCAAAAAAACGCACCAAAAAAAAGTCCTGACAACCGTACTCCAAACTAATTTTAAGCGAACGAAGTCGCTCCGGGTATAGCTAGTATATATTATATATACGATGATTAATTCGGAAGATAGCATGAAACAATGGCTTATAATTCGAATAAAGACCTAGAGGGCATATCTGAATTTCGGATGAGGATTGGTAGATGGAACATAATGGAGAAGAATTCCAATCTTCAAATATTTAGATCCAATGGCTTTCCAGTAATCTGCTGCACATTAAAAACTTATCAGTTGATATATCTTCACTTCGGTGGTTCTTAAGAAAACTTTTTTGATGCCAAACGTTTTTGAGTTATCCAGCAAGAGTGTCAGCTAATTTTTGGAGTGTTTTTCAATACCAAAATATTGAAAGTAATAGAATTTTCATAACAGTGGCTGACAGCTATTAAATTGTTAAATATTAGGTTAGGCAAATTATAATTAAATGAGTTCCGAAATCCGCTTAAAATTAATCATTACTTTTGGATTATTAATTGGTATTATTACCTTAGCATATACATATATTCTTAAACTCCCTCCATCGTTTTAACTCAATGACCCATTGCGAGGGGGCAGCACGAGATGGGGCGTGTCAGGTTACGTTAAATGATAAATTACAAGTATTTACATGGGAAGCACAACAAGATGTAAAGACGCCAATATGCTGAAAGTGTGCGCCATCGTTGCAGGGCGAGCGTGTCTTGAGAGCTGGTGGCTGAGGAGCTCTTGAAACCACCAAGGTGGTACAGAAAAACCACGCGCCGGCGGAAAGACAACCGAGTTGGTGACTAGGGCGCAAGGGAAGCGAAGGAACGGTGCGTAATTGAGCGAAACAAGTCAGGACAAGAAGGGAGTTCTTGGCTCCACCCGTCTACCGTTCTACTCCTGTTGTTTTAAATTGATTGCATTAATGATATGTTGTTGTGAATTCGTTCGAAGTATGCATGCCCAAATCATTGTATTCCATGTGGATACATTTTATATTGTTTTAATGGTTAAATTAAACAATTTTTATTTTCTTTTTTTAAGCGTTTAGTTGGCACAGTGAAGTTTGGCGTAGGACTATAATGAAGTACCACTGACGAATTTAATTCTGACACCAAGAAACTAGGTATTAGGAGGCGCCATCCCTGTCACATCGGAATCTTTGCGGCTCACTGCATATGATTTCTGCCGCACCCTTGAGCACATTCTGTTGTTATCAACTCTGGGAACCGGCACGACGCTGACCCAAAGACAATATAGGTCCAGCCATTTTTTGGCCATTTAATTTGGTTAATGAGGCGCAATGGGCGAGATATTGGAATGCCGCGGGTCACCCTCCGAACTCTTTAATTCGGATTTGGTTCAACCAATCTCACAAAGCCAAGCTGGATACAAATAAGAAATTGGGGTAAGCCATCACTTTCAAAGCCCTTAAAGCAAGGCTCCCCTAAAAGTATTTAAAGTTGGAACGTTTGCAGAGAGCGCAGTGCTGATGGCGAAAAACTCTGCTCGACCAGCCACCAGCCCAGCGGTGGTATTTGGCGTCTGTTTATTTTCATAGGCGCAGTTTTTAATTAAACTGACTCCAATGCACTTCAAAGTGCCAACTGCTATTTATAGGAGATCAAAGCAAGTCCAATTACTCAACGCCAGTTTGCCATGCACTTTTTCAAAGTTGGCAATGAGCTAGAGAGCCGCACCGGGAAGCAGTTCCCCGTGTTTCTCCTGCATTTCAAATTAATTGCAGAAGCACTCTGCGACTGTGGGTGTGGCAGGAAATCAAAGAGCAGATCGTGCAAATGGAGCTCAGCGCTTGGTCGACGAGCGGAACACTGGGGCAAGGTGTTAGATCACTTCGGCACCACTGCATAGAGTGACTCGGGGATGCCGCGACAACCCTGCCACACATCGAGTGCTCGCTCTGAGGCAGTCACACGACTTTCAAAATCAATTTTGCTCAACAATAAATAATTTCTTTATAAATTGCACACTCAAAATGCAACTTCCTGCAATTAAAGGCCAAGACGACCGACAGCTGCCCCTCACCATTCCCCCAGTCCGTTCTCCTCCGCATTCAAGAGCAATAAAAAATAATTGAAAATTCAGTCACGTAAAAGTTTTCCAGCCGCCGTTCTGTCAGATCGGTGATTGCGGACTCTGGCGAATCGTTGATTCCGCGGTGATGGCCAGATCGTGTCGTAACCGGAATGTCTTGAAAACGAAACAACATTTTCAAAATATCAAACAAAGCTCTACACGAATTTTTAAATTTCCTATGAATGTACTTTTAATCAGCGTTGTCCATGGGCAAAAATATTTCAGTGCAGAAAATTGGTCAAGTGTTCTTAACTATACCCGTTTCTCGTAGAGTAAAAGGGTACAATTTATTCATGCGAAACTATGTAACAGGGAGATGGAAGCGTTTCCGACCCTATAAAGTTATTATTATTATTATTATAAAGTGTTCGACTATAATGTAAAATTTACAGACGAACTTAAACTTAGCTATAGCTACGTGGCCTTAAGCTAAAAAATTCAATTTTTCATTCTTCATTATTTTAAACAGGGTTGTCTACAAATTTACAAGCTAAATTTAACTATCAATTATATAACAGTACATTTTTTTTTTTTTTTTACTTCATTTCATTCTTACAATTTCTAGTTTCAAGCTTAATCTAAATTTCATTGATTATATTTTTAAGATATTGTATTGTTTCTTTTATGTTGGATGTGTTTGGATTAAATATTGTTTGTATGGGGTTTGTGGAGGTAAAAAGCGACGATCGCAGGGTATATAGGGAGGAACATTCTAATAGAATGTGTAGAGGTGACGTGATTTGGTTGGAGCATAGTGGGCAAAGGGGTATTGTGGGTGGTTGGGTAAAAAGATGGCTATGGGTCAGGTTAAACCCTATAAAGTATTAATATTCTTGATCAGGATTGCAAGCCGAGTTACGAGCAAAAAATGAAATGGCCGCTAGAGGGAGCCACTAGCTTTGACCACTGCATATCTCCATCGACAATAGCGATCACTCTTGTTTTTTTAATGGTATTGATTTTTAAAAAATAATATAGTCTTTTCTTGTTTTATCCTTGCAGAGGGTGTTATAATTTCAGTCAGAAGTTTGTAACGCAGTGAAAGAGGCGTTTCCGACTACATAAATTATATATATTCTTGATCAGCACCAATAGCCGAGTCCAGCTAGCCATGTCCGTCCGTCCGTCTGTCCGTTTCTATGCGAACTAGTCTCTCAGTTTTAAAGCTATCGCGATGAAACTTTCCCAAAAGTCTTCTTTCTATTGCAGGTAGTACATATGTCGGAGCGAGCCGGATCGGACCTTAAGGCTCCCATAGGAATAATCAAACAAATAAAAAAAAAAGCATTGTAACTTTATAGGAAGTAGGCGTTTTGATTTTTGACAACTTAAAAACAACATTTTAAATAGGCACGCAGAATCTGGAATCGCTGGAACTGCAACGATAGAGTGAATATTAAACTATAAGTATTTACTTTATCTGCAAGGGTATATAAGCTTCGGCTGGCCAAAGCTAGCTTCCTTTCTTGTTCCCTATATTTTTTTTTGGGTACGGTTAAAATGCAAACGTTTTTGAAAATATACTGGAACAATTTTTGGTACAAATTAAATTCTTAAATTTTATCGGACCGCGATTTCTTCAGATTCACCTTGAAAAGTTATATGTTGGTCATTCATAGTCACGTGAGTTCTCAAGGAGTCACTGCCCATCGATGATTTTTATCTTGCAACTGTATTGTGTTTGCTTCAAATGATATTTTAATATCTTTTATCACTGCACAAAAGCATTTGCTAGCTCAACAAATTTAGTCAGTTAGCTGAACTCTAAGCATGTGTCACACTGCACGTTGGATTTCAAATGCACATGGGTTTGTGAAATTGCCATCTACCCATAGTCACGTTCCCGTCTCTACCAGCGGCTATTTGCCCCATAATAAAAGCACGCGACTTGGCTTATCAGCCAGCGACCATCGGCGCAACGGTGTGGGGAACTAAGAACTGGCGGCGAGGCGAGCGTACTTGATATTTGGGTTAGGAAGGCGTGCACGCAATTTACTCCACAAGACGGGGCCTGGAGAACGGGACGGAGGCAGAGAGATCATCATCAAGATTGCACAGTAAAAGACACTCAGTCTCGACTCCTTGATGATGCGTTTTATTGAGGCGAATTATGGCTGCGAAACTTAGTTGAGGCTGCGGTTAATTAACTGCGCTCGCCGGGATTTCGCTTGCAGGTGGGCGTAACCTTCTGCATTCAGCTTGCTTCGGAAATCTGAAGTCAAACTAATCCCGAATTGGATGTGGGGGAAAGCTGCTTCTTCGGGTCTTGAAACTGACCTTCCTTGGACCCAGTGCCACTTCCACGAGAATAGGGATTTCATCTGTCCTCCTTTCTGACAGCAGCCGCTTTGAAATAGTGGAAAGTGTTTGCCACATTTTTTTGTCGAGCAGACGACAGAGTGTCAGCCCACTGCATCGCGACATAGGGATATTGCAGCTGAAACGTTTTTTGCAGCCAGCAGTCCCGTCCTTTTGTCTTTCGGTTTCTTTTCCCGAACACCCCCGTTGCTACTCACAGTTGCGACGAAATTGAAAATAAATTTTTAATGATTTGCTGCTGAGCTCTGTGCTTTGAGCTCACTGAGAATATTCGCGCTGGTATCCAGAGCACTTCAAGAGGGTGGAGGCGGTTCATTGAACTGCTGAAAGTCGAAAATTTCATTCAGTGAATCACCCATGATCGGGTTTTGCAAAGAAATCCACTGATTTCACGATATTTTCATATTTATAGCATTTCCCAAGGAAAAACACTAGAATAAACTTAGATGTTGTTCATATAAGAGGAAATACTTGGAATAAACAGAATAAGCTCCCTATGCGTAGTTCTGCATGTATGTTAATCGCTGTTCAGCTGGGGTTGGCCGAAAACTTATCGGGTTCATTGACTTGAACGAAAGAGCAATATACATATACACTTGATTAATTGTACAGGCTTCAAAGTATCCCATATATACATGACTTCCTGTGGCTTGAACGAAAATTCAATATGCCAATATATGGCCTGGACACTTGAGGCTGTCAGAGTCAGGTCACTTCCAACTCGCATCTGTGCGTGTGTGGATAATGAAGTGCTGCAGCTGCAGATACAGATACATTTGACAGGAGAAAACTTGAAAACAAATAAGCTGAGACAAAGGACATTAGAAATCTAATAGCTCCTGTCGACTCTGTGTGTGCTTGAATAAACTCTGAAGGATATTGTAAATGTGACAACAAGCTGTCGCTGGCCGGGTGTGCGAGTATGCGAGTATGCATACAATGCGACACAATGTATCTTTAGATGTCACATCAAGTGGGCCTTGGCTCAGATACATTTCGGCAACGCCAGCAGACTCTTGCGGCTTCTGTGTGTTTTAGTGTGGTCAATGGAATTTGCTTAAGAGGATTTTAAAATTTTAAATTAAGTAGCCTGCTTTGATACAGAGTTCTTAGGCATCCTGCGGTTTGCTTGCATAATCGGCCTCGACAGGGGAAATGCAATTTTAATGCCTGTTGAAAGCAAGTGCAGATCAACAATTTGCTTGGGCTCATTGTCTAATGCTCGGTTACTCCCTAAATGGCCGTGCTAATTGAAGAATTCCCCGCCCATCTGGGCTGTTCACCGAGAAGTATCTATTATATGTTGCTGCCCCTTCTACTGCCTTTTTCCCGTCTTCCTGGAACTTGACCCTCTCCAAAAGTCAATTTGTCGTTGTACCTAGCCGCACACATAAATTTCCCAGCGCCAAGCCAAAGTACTGATCCGACTTCTCCCCATCTGCCACGCACTCCTGGGCTCAAACCTCGTTGCACATTACAACTTTGAATGCCAACTCGCAAATGAACTATAAATAAATAATTTCACTCGCAAGGAAGACGAACGAACAGCGGCAGAGCTCAGGGGTCATTGAGAAGAACGAGAGCGAGGGTTGGCTCTAAAGGTTTAGCTTCTGCATTGCAAATACTTATTATTTGACAAGGTTTTTTGTTTAAAGCTTTTTAACTAATGTCGGTATAATAAGGCTTGTCGCAGAATTGTACCACGACTTTTAGACTTTCCCAAAAAGAGTTATTATTAGAGTTTGTATGAGTTTTAGATTAAATTTTCATTTGAATGTAGAACTGCGATTTATTTTTTGGTTGGAATTTTAAAGAGATTTGTGACCACTCCCGAAAATACGGTTAAATCATTACTCGAAATTCGAGCAACTACGGCTTAAAATGACGTTTTGGAAACATTCAGAAGTTAATACGTTATCGTGTGATTAGTAATCACTAATAAGACTACTCTATTATTGACAAATTGTCGATTTAAAGATGATGCAAGGCTTTTACATTACAGGGGCGAGTTTCTTTAAAAAAATCTATACAAATTTGAACATACCCATCGCAAAAACAAAATTCAAAATAACAGGTTTTATACAATTGTACCAGGAAAAATATATTTAATTGTGCGTGATATTGACGTACAATAAAAGGCTAACTTCTTATTTTTGGTATTGCTTGATGATTTTTTAGGAAAAAAGATGAGGCTTGGCCTAAAATAAAATTGACAAATTTACAAATTGACACAAAAATGGCCCCCTTTTAACTTTATATGAGAGGTCTGCGATTTCTTAGGCGTTAAATGGCTGAGAACGGACATTAAAGTTGATTGATTGTATTATAGTCATTCTTATTTGGCTTCACCAAAAATTTGGTTAAACCGCGAGTTTATTGGGTGGCCAACTTCTTGGTCAAGAATGTCATTTCCTTACTGTCTATCTAAGCCCTTAATTAAGCAGGCAAAATGACGCGTTTCCGACCCTATAAAGTTTATATTTTCTTGATCACTAGCCGAGTGGATATAGCCAAGTTCGTCTATCCATATGAACGCTGAGATTTCGGAAACTGAAAAAGCTAAAAGGATGCAATTCTAGGAGAGATAAAAGAAAATGTCCGTTTTTGGAGTCTTAAAGTACATAAAGTAAAAATGAGTGGAACATTTTTAAATTTTAGAATTAATTAAATGCTTAAAAATAAATAAGTTTTCGCCAAACTGCCGGACCTATATTGATTTCAAATGCCTTTCGGTGGTTACCATTCCAGGACAAAAACAAGAGAGAACGCTATAGTGGAGTACTTCGACTAAAGGGAGTGCGAGGTCAAAGCTACTGGCGCCATCTAGTGTGTGTTTCATATTTTGCTCATAACTTTTTAATGAATCGTACTATTTCAAAATTCTTCTACATTTCGATAGGTATTAATAAACACAGCAAAATTGCATTGCATCCTGATCAAGAATATATATGGAGTCGGAAACTTCCTTCATACTTTCCCAGTAACTTGTAAAATTAACGTGACGTGGAAAATCGGTCCCCATACTCTGTAAAGATTTTCGTTCGTAAAATTAACATCACATTAAGAATACACAATTAACTTAAATCGGTTCTGAGAGTTCCTCGGAGCCCTATTAAAGTCTCTTATAGATATTTTTTCGAAAAAGCTTAAACATAAAAAGATACGTCTAAAATATGCACAAAAAGAACCGGTTTTGTAACAGGTGAATAAACAAATCGAAAACGTTTCAAACTTTTTAAGCTACTCTCCGTCCTCACAAGCTGCCAAAAAGTATTCGTTTATTTCGAGATGTCAGAAAAACGGAAATGAAGAGAGTGAGGGAATGGAAAAATAAACTATTGGAACGAAGCGGAGCGGTACATAACGGTTGCTGGCAACAAATCGCCGGAAACAAAAGAAAAACAAAAATAACTTTACAACATGTCTGCAGCAGAGACAATGATACAGATACACAACTGAACAGGTAGGAATCTGTCTGTGTGTATCGTACAATAGCCAGCAGCAGAAGTCATGGCGAGTTCCAGCTACAAGTTCATTAAATAAATTATTCATACGCAACGTGTGCCCAACAAAAATGGCAACTGACGCTTCGTCGCATTTTTTCACTTTTCCACATACACAGACGCCCCATCCCCGAGAGGACTTTCGATGGAGGAATATTCATTGGCAGTTTGTTTTATTTGCCGACGACTGTGGAATGAAAACGCATTGGGTTTAAATATTTATGCCCCAACGTCTGTATAAAGTTTGTGTGGGTATTTCAGTCCGCGCCAGTGAAGTAAACTGTTGTTCAGCTGCAAAAGGAACTGCGCTTTCGCACCCAATTCTGTCATCTGCCGGCCAATATTATGAGGCTGACCCGACGCTAAGAGCCTTTTACATTCATCTAGCTTTTGGACCCAGTCATTACAATTTTAATGCCTAAAACAACAAATTCAGGTATGCCAATCTTTGTTCCGGAAAAATTTAATCTAACTACATTACGACTGCAACTAAAGCATATTCAAGAATCAGAAAAAGTTTTTGAATATTTGTACAGTGCTGCCACTTAAACCTTTAAGCGGACAATTCTGTCCTTGATTAAATGACCTTAACCGGAAACATTTCAGGTACTCACAAAAAAAAGCTTGGTAAAATCAACTGTAATAATTGTCAAACTGGCCCCAACCAGCAAAATTGTCAATTCTACTTAGTAAATAGTTACTCCACAACAACAAAATACACTCAATTAGCAAAGACACACACCCAAAGCAAAAACAAAATACACGTAACTATTTTAATAGTTAAGTAACTATCTTTGTTGGTCAATTTTACCAAGCAAATTTTTTTGTGTGTAGCCACTTAGTTTAAAGCTAAATTTACAGAACTCATATATAAATAGCCGTAGTAAATAGAGGTTATATAGCCTAAAAAAATAGTACGTTTTCACGATTTTCTTTAAAAAAAATACAGTTATAAGCGATATTATAAATTCACTTTTTAGGAAGAAATGCAGGGACTGCAAATAAGTGTTATGAGTTTAAAAAATTTGAAGGCCAAAACAGCGTCCCAAAAATATGGGGAAAAATACCGCATACTTAGTTTGGCTCGGCAAATGAGAAAACGTGATAAACCTTTGAACCTCGTTCCCCCGAGCACAAAATAATACCAGAACCTAGCACCTTGGCCCCTGAGCCATGCCCATATTATATTCTTCTATGGCAGAATGGTTACAGGAACATTCAAACAATTGTCAAATTTTATTTAATACCAAGAAAATGACACCAAGAAAATTTGACACCAAAAAGGGACAAATTAATATTTTCGAAAGTATTAAAGTGACACCAGAATAGGGTCAATTTAATAACTGTCGGATCAAAGATTTTTTCCACTCAATAGTGTCACATTGACACCTAATTAGGGGCATATTGATGACTATTTTTTTTTTTTGGGTGAAAGAATATGTGTGGGAAATCTCAACCTTCTAGCTTTTGTAGTTTCCGAGATCTCAGCGTTCATCCAGACAGACAGACAGACAGACGGACAGACGGACATGGCTATATCGACTCGGCTAGTGGCCCTGATCAAGAATATATATACTTTATAGGGCCGGAAACGCTTCCTTCTCCCTGTTACATACTTTTGCACGATTACAATATACCCTTTTACTCTACGAGTAACGGGTATAAAAACAAATCCCATATTCCCTTAAATTCAAGACAGAATACTTCCTAAAATCCCGGCCATAAAGACCAGGTTTTAAGCTAATTCTTTTATAAATTTTATTAAATTTTTAATAAATTCCTTTTTTTTAAATAACATTAAAATAGCTTAGCCTTTGTAATACATGGGATTGGTTTTAAATTAATATGAACAGAAGGATTTGTTACACATTTCATATTAATAAGTTTAAAGTTTTTAAAACTATTTATCTTATAACTATTATAATGTTCAACATATTCAGTTTGTAGCTCTTGGCAGAAGAAAACCACTTGATCATCGTACGATATAATATCTTGCTTATATGTTAAAACAATCGAAATTTTAGCTGCTTTCGTATTACTTTGACATAATTTTTTGATCCTTCCTATGGGAGCTATATTATATAGACGTCCGAATTTTGTTAAAGTTAATTCGAAATTTTTCCGATCTTTCCTATAGGAGCTATAAGATATAAGTTGTCCAATAGAAAGAAGACTTTTGGGTAAGTTTCATCCCGATAGCTTAAAAACTGAGAGACTAGTTTGCGTAGAAGCAGACGGACAGACGGACATGGCTAGATCGACTCGTCTAGTGATTCTGATCAAGAATATATATTCTTTATGGGGTCGGAAACGTCTCCTTCACAGCGTCGCAAACTTCTGACTGAAATCATTATACCCTCTGCAAGGGTATAATAATTTAGTCGCGTTTATAGCAGAATCCATTTTTTTCACATATAAATAGCTTTTTGCATTTATAAAAATTGTGTTAGGATAGCTTAATTTAAACTTAGTGTAGAAAATTGAGTTTTCAAATTTGCAACAGGTTTTGCTTAAACTATTATTTCTGATGGTGTAATTTAGTAATTTGTTTGCAAATACAAAATTGAACTTTAAAGCTAAAGACTTAGTTAAATTAACTCTTGAATTTATATTTGTTGGAATATGACATTACTTCATATCGATGAGAATATCGTATATGCAAAAGTATTCTGCTCACTACCGTAACTGGTAACACTAATATCGGTTTGGTTCCGATGAGCTGGTTCAGCTCTCGCTTATTCCGTATAATTTGAAGTGACAAGACGTGTTCTAAGGAACTTAAAGTATATATCTAAAACTAAAACATGAAGTGTATTTAACTTAGTTTGTGAATTGGTGGGATATATAATATTGCGCGGAGCACATATTACACGCTATAAGACCATAAGACGACTTCAAGAGGCAACACATGGAATGTGGATTCTGACGCAATAGTGTGACGCTTCCAGGAAATTACACAGCATACATACGTATTGTATATTCTTATAATATTTTTACAATAAGATTTCAATTCCCTGTGCTTTGCCTCAAACAGGAAAGTCCAGAGTAAATGAAAAGGGCCTGACATTTTTACAATATCTACATAGTGTAACAATAAATGGTGTTTCGGTTTAAGCGTATCTTGAAATAATGTTGTGTACGCTTTATTGTGATTAGTTATATATTTTTCCCATTTTATAATGTCTTTTGAACTCAAAAAGTGTCAACAAATCAACAAGCTTTGATAAATTTAAAAAAATCTCCGAACTTTACTATTTTTTGCAATTTTATCGCCAATTATTAATGGAAAGTAATGAACGAATGTCATCATTTCTCGAGCCGACATTTTTAATTAAAAATTTCAAGCTTATATCTGGGCATATATTTCCCATTTCCGTTTCACCATAGTTGAACATTTTTTTGCGCATATTAAAAAGGTCTAAGTCAAAAACTTTTCTGAAAATATAATGAAGAAGTATATGGGAAGGTCATAATTTAATATTCCCTCAAAGATATCATGTAGATATGTAAATATGGAGTTCTCATGAACGCCAGACACTGCCACATTACATTCCATGGTAGCTTCTGTATGGTAAGCTTTCGTTCTCAAATTTGAAGGTTTGACAATAAAAGAATGTTGAGTCTCCTCATTGGACATCTTGCAGAACCTGCAAAAGTAGTTGCTAGCAAACGATCTTGAAAAACCGAGAACAGAATTCAAACCTAAATTGTCTCCAATTATTAGACCCAAACTAAAATATATTCGAGTATTTCCGTTTGTGGTAGTAATATTGATGCCATTCGCATGAAGATCATTCCAAATTTCAATTAATTTAAAAAAACAAGACTATATCCGAATTCCTTAACTTGTTTTGTTTCGAATAACGCGGCAATAAAAATTTCAGATGTACTGGAGCTGTTGGTAATGATAAATAATAACCTAGAAGCGGCATTGAATGACTTACTAATGGATTATTTGTCTCGAAATCATCAAAATTCAAAAACAAGAGAAATCGAAAAGAATTGCTATCATGTTTGTTGAATCTCCTTTTCCAAATATTTCCATTTACAAAATTTGTATAGGTTGATTCATTTCCTAAAATATTTAGCTTTGACAAGAAATCGTTTAACACATTTGAAAGCTCAAAGTATTTCTTTAGATAACATTTTATAGGGATTATTACTCCCTTGCTAAGTTTTGAGTCAAGGCCGAACGATTTTTTTTTCTTTTTGGTTGAATTGTGTTATTAATCGTTATTCTGTCTGGATATTGTCACATTTCGCGATTCTTAAGTTCTTTTATAAGTAGATATTCCGAACTGCATTTTTAAAACGGGTTCTCACAAAATTTTTTTAAATTGTCTATTTTTTCGCGATTGTTAACGCCAGATAATATTTTATCCAGTTCTTCTTTGCTCGGGATTGTTATAAACTTTTTGATATTTTCTTGAAGTTCTTCTGTTTTAGATCTAGGCTGGTTAATTTGTGCACAATTGTTCACAGTCACTCTTAGTGCATGCTCTTGAAAATTAGTAGGGCTATTAAATTTTAATGCTAATGGGCAGTTTGAGTGAATAACATTTTGGTTAAATTCAGGAAATGGCTTTTGCTTTTGCAGTTTATTTCTGCCAGATTCGTAATATCATCGCTGTTGCATTGCAGCCATATCATGGAATAGTTTACAGAATCTATGTCATCCTCTAAACGTCAACATTTTAAAATAACAGCGAATTTCAAGTTAAAAGAATTACCTGCCAAACTGTTTGAATCATCATCAGATTCGACCAATGATTCTTCCACCAATGAGCGATTTTGAAACGGCATTCCTGTATCTTGCGTATAATAACCCACCAGCTTTTTTTTTTTTGATGGGTAGATAGTAGGTTTCCTAAAAGAATTAAATTGTGTATTTAAATAAGTGATGTATAATTTTTTTCTTTTTTTTTTATACCTTAACCTCTGTTGGAAAGAGGCTGACAATTTAGGCAGCTATGCGATTAAATTTTTTTGGTTGCCATTCTATTTTGTGATTAACCAAAAAATCGCAAATGATGCTCCTGTAGCCTTTCTTTGCCGATGTTCCAAGGACTTGTTTGTGCGGTAGAAATTGTTTATACCTTTAAAGAGGAGCGACTCTTGAAGAATGGAAATGGCGGAAATCTACATGAACAAAATTAAGTTAAAAATTGTTTACATATTATAGTGACATTAATTTACCTCCGTAGCCGATTTATTAACCCTTTTTTCCTGCTATGTGCCGAAATAAACAACGTATATAATACTCAAAATGTTAAAGTTATAAAATAACATTACCACTTTCATGCGTAAGGAGCGATTATCAGCGTCTGAAAAGCTACGCTACTCTCGTACACAGAGAAAAAAACGGAACAATACCCGATTGATATTGTCTCCTCAATTTGTACACATCACTTTTTTCCATATTAAAATAATCCGAATTCATACCGATATGATACAAAAACATATCAATTACAAATGTTGATATGAATCCGTAAGGTATTAATATGAATCTTTGAAAGATTAATATGTTTTCCATATCATATGGGACATCGAAAAGCCTGGCTGTGAATTCTCAATTTGTGAGTATTTATGGTATTTCTTATGGTATTAAATGCATTTCTTGTGTGATTCGCCGCGGTAATACTGGCATGCCACCTAGGCGAAAAACGACAATTTCCTTCATTTTTAATATTTTTTTTGAGATTTTATATACATATCTGCACCGCTCTAACTCACTGCTTTGTTTTTTTATGTGGACTCTCACCACTATTGCTGTTGCTTCGCACATGTTGGATGCGGTGAGAAATCGATGTTCGCTTCGAACTTGGCCTTGAATTGGCTCTCAGCAGAGCTTGGGCAAAGGTTCGGGCAGAGCAAATGGTGTCTCTATATAGTTTCTTACTCTATGTAAAAACTGCTCTTTGGGTGAACATGTTCACTTGTTCTTTTTTTCCCAATGAGTCAACTCACGCAGTTTGCTCACTTGTTCACTTGTTCTGTCCTTAACTTTTTCACTGGCTCTGAGAAAACAGCCCATTGTCTGTAAAACCGTATGCAAAATGCATCCTATAAGTAAAAAAAAAATACTTTTTGTGCCAAAAACAGCAAGAGAGCAACTGAACAAGTGAACAAAAAAGAGCAAGTAAGAGAGGAAAACTGAGCAAGTGAACAAAAAGGAGCAAGTGAGCAAAAATGAACAAGTGAAGAATAAAGAACCTGTTCACTCAAGGCACATGTTCACTCACTCATGAGCAACCCAACACTAATGCTCTATGAATTAAGTTAGGAATTGGGATCCAACAGTAATAGTAAAATTTTCCTACAACACAAAATAATTGAACGGTAAAAAAAGTATCGGGTTTTTTCTATTCTTAAGCGAAATGTAAAAGCAGAATGGAAATCGGTCAAATTTTTTCTGAGATACAGTGATCACCGCAAAATACATTTTTTTAAAGTGCTCTATGTGTGTTTTACATGTGACATGTTTAAGAGCGTTTTTCTCAAAACCACGTTTTGAAAGTCCGTGATCATCGGTATTTCTAAACGGCTTAACCGATCGCTTTCAAACTTTTCGCATATTTTTATGCATAAAAAAACCCGCCCCTGGGAAGAGTTTTTATTTATTTTTTAACTTTAAGTATTTTATTTTTATGTCGAAAAACGCATTTTTGACTTTGGAATATCAAAAAAAAATTCTTAAAAATTAAAAATAAAAAAAAATCGAGCTTCCCAGGGGGCGGGTTTTTTTTTTCATTTTTAAGCAAAATGTAAAAGCAGAATGGAAATCAAAGAATTATTGGCGGAGATACAATGATCACCGCAAAAATCCTTTTTTTTTATAGTGGTACAGCAATCGCTTTGCCACAGTATCGGCTAACAAAATAAGTCGATGTTATTTAAATTACACTTAATAATATACAAAAGGTTTGAATTAAATCCATCTAGCCAGTTTTTATAGAAACAAGAAAGGAAGCTAGCTTATATACCCTTGCAGATAAAAGAAATACCTTTTTAAGTTGTCAGAAATCAAAACGCCTACTTCCTGCAAAGTTACAATGAATTTTCTTATATTTGTTTGATTATTCGTATGGGAGCCTTAAGATATAGTGGTCCGATCCGGCTCGCTCCGACATATGTACTACCTGCAATAGAAAGAAGACTTTTGGGAAAGTTTCATTGCGATAGCTTTAAAACTGAGAGACTAGTTCGCATAGAAACGGACAGACGGACATACGGACAGACGGACAGACGGCCAGACGGACATGGCTAGATGGACTCGGCTATTAGTGCTGATCAAGAATATATATACTTTATGTGGTCGGAAACGTCTCCTTCACTGCGTTACAATATCTGACTGAAATTATAATACCCTCTGCAAGGGTATAAAAATAGCAAAGTTAGTTGATTTTTTGATGCCAAAGACCCTACCCCCCTATGTAAATCCTGCCTGCAGCACTAAAATTTTAATTCGTTAAATAAAAATTAGGTAGGTACCTAATTGGAAATCACCTAGTTAAATTGCTAACATTTCTAAAAGGGAAGGGAAACCCCTATATGTACGTAATTTAAAAATAATACCACAGTTTCAAATTTCAGACGATTTCTTCTACAATTTTTATAATGCCTCTAGTATATATTACCACAATGGTTTTAAATTTTTTTAAAGTGTAGCTAAAGTTGGCCACTCCGTAAAAATTTGTAGAGAAGTATGCAAATAGGAAAATGCCAATGCCAATGTTCACATATATCAATGACTTCCAATGTTTGATTTGGACTGCAATTTTTACACTTGCAGTTTTGTCCCCTCCGCCAATAGTAGCATTTCAAGTTTTGCTGACATGCCTGATGTGTTGCGGTTAGCTTAACTTTTTTGGTCTTGTCCTGCTTTTGTCAATTCAGTTCATGTTGAAACCATGAGATTGCATTTTTAACAGGTGGCGGTTGAAAGCAATTAAGAATGGAGAAAGAGTTTTGTGCATATGCAGATATAGCGAAAATTGTTACACCCAAAATAAAATAGTCATCGAAACGAAACTGTTGTTACATGAATTCTGCAATATTTAGTGACAAAGGGCATAGCTGAACATGCCTAAAAAACACTTCAGGCGATATTGCAAAATTTTGGATGAGGATTGGTATATAGAAACGTAATGGATAAGAATTCAAATTTTCAAATATTTTGATCCACTGGCTTACAAGTTATAGACCGCAACTTAAGAATATATCACTTGATATAGTCAATACGGTAAAAAAAAACTCGTTAAAAATTAATATGGTAACAAACTTAACGTTTACATCCTAGCGAAGAGCGGCTAGTAATACTGATCAAGAATATATATACTTTATGGGGTCGGAAACGCTTCCTTCTAGATGTTAAATACTTTTGCACGAATACAATACACCCTATTACTCTACGAGTAACGGGTATATGTAATTAATGGCGATGGCAGCCGGGTCGAAGAATACCAAAATCAGATATTTAAAAGCTAGAAAAATATAAAAAAGAATTTGATTTTTAAATCGCCAGCCGTTGGACATGGACAAAAAAATGTTTTGTTTTTAGAAACTTTTCTTTTAAATCTAGAAGTTTTGAATAGTTAATGGTGGAAAAAATGTTGTCCATTTCCAAAAGCTGGCAATTCAAAGGCGAGATTTCTAAATTTTACAAAGAAATTTTTATGAGGGTGGGCTCTATTTTAAACCAGTTTTTGACTCTGTATTTGTTACTTACTCTGTCCTACAAATCCTCTCCACACTTTTGATTTCAATCGACGAATCAATGTTTAACTCCGTCAGTGATCAGTGATCATGTTGTTCTGATGAACGCGACCCACGCTTAAAGCTTAGTACTCAGAGCGGTTAGCCGGGTCCTTTTTTTACCGCGGTACTCAGATGAGCTAAGGAAATATAAATGATATTTAATTAACTACTTTTTGATACAAATACACTACTAACTGGACTAGTTTAGTTGTTGGGATAAAAAGTGTAAATTCAGCCAATTCCACTTGATTCAAGTTCATTGAAAACATTTTCAACTAAAAAAATCTAGTTTTAATTTAAGAACATTTTTAACACAGAAAAAAACTTCAGAATTCTCTCTGTGCACACTGGGCCAGAAAGTTAATCTTGTGGCCAAAAATCTGTAATTTCTTTCCAGATAGAAGGATGCAGTTTGAATCCAAACCAAAGTCGAAAAATTGTACGTTCTTTTCGGTTTTTTATTTCTAAAAAAAATAACTAGAAGACGCACTTAATACATTTTCTTACACAATAAAGTATGAAATAAAACAACCTAAAACAAGAGAGAACGCTATAGTCGGGTTGGTGTCCCGACTATCTAATACCCGTCACTCAGCTAAAGGGAGTGCGAACGCTGTACTCGGGTTGGTGTCCCGACTATCTATTGGGGCTAAAGGGAGTGCGAGGGAGATAGATATATAAACAATTTTGATTGCGTATAACTTTTTAATGAATGGTCCGATTTGAAAAATGTCTTCTACATTTCGATAGGTATTAATAAACACTATAAAATTGCGTTTATATATTTTTAAAATCTTAAAAGATGTGGCCTCCAGACACATTTGAAAATCGTTTATGGCGATTGTGGGCGTTAGGGGGGCGTGGCACCTCGATGAAACAAACTTGCGCTGCGTAGGAAGCCCAAAAATATGTGTGTGAAATCTCAACCTTCTAGCTTTTATAGTTTCCGAGATCTCAGCGTTCATACAGACAGACAGACGGACAGACGGACATGGCTAGATCGACTCGGCTAGTGATCCTGATCAAGAATATATATACTTTATGGGGTCGGAAACGCTTCCTTCTAGCTGTTACATACTTTTGCACGAATACAATATACCCTTTTACTCTACGAGTAACGGGTATAAAATTTTACACTATGGGTAATTTTATCACTTTTTGTGGCATTAATTAATAACTTAAAAACAAAGCAATATTTAAAATTTTTTTTTTATTTTACTTTCTAAAATTTAAAAGAATTTTTTGTGGGAAAATAGCCGTAGTCCCGCCTTTTTTTTAAGAAAAAATTTTTTTTCCATAAATGTAAAGACAAAAAAACTATTTTTTAAAAATATTTTATTAAAAATAACATATTCAATTTTTTTAAATATATAAAAGTTTTTCATATTTGCATTTTTTGAATGAAATTTTATTTTTATAATTATTACCATTATAATTTCCAATTTCAGTGAAACTCATTGTAACATAATTATTAAATAACACAGTGCAACATGAAAAATGTAACCGCAATTCTGATTTCATGGGCGGAAAGTACTCATCAAAATAAGCTAAAACCCATTTGGGTTTCTCTGGCTTAGCTCGCGTTTACCTATTATAGCGAGTTAAAGTTTTAAATACTAAATTTATTTGTAACGGCCATATCTTGTGAACCGATTAAAATTTCACTATCAAGTCTTCAGTGATTATGTAGCTATGAACCCAAGGAACTAAATTGACAAATGATTCTTGCGATGGAGTGCACCCACCGCTTTAAAAATCGAAAAATGAGCGAAAATTTTCGGTATTTTACCTTTAAACGGCCATATTTCGCGAACTAAAGCCATCTAAGCACAAATATGAAATTTTTTATAATATTCAAGCAGCAGGCTTACCAACAATTTTAAGTTTGAATTGAATTGCACGCAAATTATAGTTTCTAGACTGGTGCAGTATTTTTCCAAAGGTGATATGATTTTAGAAAAGTTTCCTAACAAATACATTTTTTGTTTTGTATGCGTCTATATAGTGCTTCAGACTGAACTGAAATCGCAAAAACCAGTAATCCACATTAAAAAATATTCCGTTTAATGATGGGCACCTTTTTAGCCAACATTTTTTTACTCTTCCGAATTTACATTTTGGTTTATTTCTGTTGGTGCTAAAAGTGTTTGCTCTGAATTCTCTTGTTTGTGTGCAAGTAAAATGTTTAATGGTATGCCTGGATCGTTGTCATCGGTGCAACTAGATTCCTCGGCCACGTCATATTGTGTAATGTTTTGACTCCACCAACATACTTCGGCAAGTAAGGCATCGAGTTTTTTTCCTTTATATCTGCTTTCTAATGGCATTATTGTTTGGTGGAATCGCTCTCCTTGCTCGTCCGATTCTGTAGGCAATTGTTTTAAAAAGTGATCCAAGTGGTGATGTAGAAAGTGAATTTTTAGCGTCATTGATGCATTAATGTTTTTGAAGGATCCCAGCATTGATGTTATTAAATCTTGAGCCTTTTGTGGATTAACTCTATTTTTCCCAAGGACCCCGACAATTACAGCTTTTAATGCAAACCATGCATTGCGGTGAGAATCTGACAAAACGTTTGCGAAACTTTGGCTCTTCATTAATTTTCTGATGTCCGGTCCGTTAAGTACACCTAGAGGGAGAAAATTAAAATTTGGAACCTCGACAAGATATATTAATTTATAAAAACCATACAGTACCGTTTTTAATTTTTTCGTTACTGAGTCTAGGAAATATGGTTTTTAGACACTCAAAGACACCATCATTGTATTTGACAGCCACCTCAATGAATTTCTTGGCAATTCCTAATTTTATGTGAAGCGGTGGAAGTAATATATCTTCAACATTTTGTATTAAAGGCTTATTCCTCAGTTTAAGGAGCTTTTCGTTTTCGGATGTTCTTTTTTCCCAGTGCTTACAGGTATATTGATCCACTTTGGCTCTTGAATCCCAGTTGCATAGGAAACAGAAGTATTTCGGAAAACCGCCTTTGGAAATGACACCCTGCAAAATGTTCACAACTTTTAAGTCACAACAAATCTTCCATTTGTGGACCTTGTACTTGACTTTATCCAAAATATTTTCCAAAGTTTCGTACGTCTCCTTCAAATTGGTACCCAGAGCCAGCGGAATACTAGGCTTTTTGTTCATTTTGTGCAGTAACACAGCCTTTAAACTGGATACTGAACCGTCGATGAATAATCGCCAGTCGCTAGCAATGTACTCAATTCCCATTTTTGTCACTAAGCCCTTAATGTCGTTGCAGAATGAAAAGCTATTTTCTTCGTTGACGAGGAAAAAATTTTGGAACTCAGCTTGTCGTTTCCGGTATTCTGTGGCATTAACGTTCTGCCGAGTAAGTCCTCTGGTCTTCAAAAACGAAGTGAGCATTTCAGAGTTTCGCTGGGATAACCCACATTTCGCAACAATGTAATCCATTTCGTCTTGTACCAACGGTTGTGGTTTATCACGGTCCTTCTCTTCATCAGGCAACCAGTCGGTATCTTCAAAATTAGGTCCATTGGTTAGAATAATTTTCCCAATTTGGAGCGGTTGGTGGATGAGAAGCATCTGAGTTTGCCACTGGAAGTTCAGCAGTAAGAGCTGCCTCATATTTCTTCTTTTTTATTTTTCTTTTATTGATACCAGCGCTAACATTAACACATGCATAGCACCTCTCTTCACTATGTCCGTTTGGGTCTTTTTTCCAGATTATAGGCTTAACATATCGATAACGTTTTCTCCGGCCATGCAACCAATGAAACAGACTAGAATAGCAAGTATTGCACACCTTATTGGGTGTTGAGTCATGGTCAATAAACTCCGCGTAAATATTAAAGTATAGCCTATATGCAAGCAGAAAATCCGGGCTATCCATATGTTTGAATTCTTTTCCTTTAGTTTGAAAGACTACATGGCCACATACGAAACAAAATTTTTGTATATTCGGACACTTTTCTAAATTCATACTTTGAGGAAATACCACACAGAACTGAAACCTGTAATCTCTGGACATTTTCCTTTTAAAGACATTTTATGTTGAGCTTACTATATTATATAAAATTTCATATTTGTGTTTAGATGGCTTTATTCGCGAAATATGGCCGTTCAAAGGTAAAATAAAAGATGTTGGCTAAAAAGTGGCCCATCATTAAACGGAATATTTTTTAATGTGGATTACTGGTTTTTGCGATTTCAGTTCAGTCTGAAGCACTATATAGACGCATACAAAACAAAAAATGTATTTGTTAGGAAACTTTTCTAAAATCATATCACCTTTGGAAAAATACTGCACCAGTCTAGAAACTATAATTTGCGTGCAATTCAATTCAAACTTAAAATTGTTGGTAAGCCTGCTGCTTGAATATTATAAAAAATTTCATATTTGTGCTTAGATGGCTTTAGTTCGCGAAATATGGCCGTTTAAAGGTAAAATACCGAAAATTTTCGCTCATTTTTCGATTTTTAAAGCGGTGGGTGCACTCCATCGCAAGAATCATTTGTCAATTTAGTTCCTTGGGTTCATAGCTACATAATCACTGAAGACTTGATAGTGAAATTTTAATCGGTTCACAAGATATGGCCGTTACAAATAAATTTAGTATTTAAAACTTTAACTCGCTATAATAGGTAAACGCGAGCTAAGCCAGAGAAACCCAAATGGGTTTTAGCTTATTTTGATGAGTACTTTCCGCCCATGAAATCAGAATTGCGGTTACATTTTATAACCCTAAAAATGTTGCACAGTGTAATTAATATTTAATAACAAATATAGTTGCATACCGCTTTTTCAATGATTGCAGCGTAACTGACATTCACCATACAAAAATACGGGAATTATTCACGTTTTGATAGAGATCTTAAAACATTTATTTCAGAGCAAAAGTGCACTTTTATACTTACTGAGTTTAAAGAGAATTAAGTACTTTTCAAGATAAACAAGAGAGAACGCTATAGTCGGGTGCCCCGACAATCAGATACCCGTTACTCAGGTAAAGAGAGTGCGAGGGAGATGGAGATAGAAACTTTGAACACGCATAACTTTTTAACGAATGGTCCGATTTGAAAAATTTCTTCTACATTTCGATAGGTATTGATAAACACAATAAAACTGCATTTTTACTTTTCCGAAATATTAAAATTTTTAAAATCGTATATAAGCGATTGTGGGCGTTAGAGGGGGCGTGGCACCTTTTTGAAACAAACTTGCGCTGCGTAGGAACTCCTAGAATCTGCATGCAAAATGCCAATCTTCTAGCTTTTATAGTTTCCGAGATCTCAGCGTTCATACAGACAGACAGACGGACAGACAGACGGACAGACAGACGGACAGACAGACGGACAGACAGACGGACAGACAGACGGACAGACGGACATGGCTAGATCGACTCGGCTAGTGATCCTGATCAAGAATATATATACTTTATGGGGTCGGAAACGCTTCCTTCTAGCTGTTACATACTTTTGCACGAATACAATATACCCTTTTACTCTACGAGTAACGGGTATAAAAAGGTTCCAGAGCTGGATAGAGATGAACTCACTTTGTAGCTCCATTTAAAAATAAAAATTCAATACCAATTTTAATGTTTTTTGAGGTTAGATCTTCCAAGATTATAGGAGCGCCACAATCAATAGATACATCGGTAAGCTCACAAAAAAAATTACAAGCCCCTCTGATTGAACTGCATTTCAAAAACGGCGCTGTATTGTTTCATTATACTCTTTTTGACAATTTAAACTTTTAATCAAAATAAGCGATTTACCAGCGCTGCCATCTCGTTGAAGCATTAGCAGGCTTTCACAGCTGATAACTTAACAGTGATGCGCACTGTAAAACTTTTCTGTTAATAACATTTCACATTGGTGATATCCTTATACACTGTGATTGACAAAACCAATTTCTGACGACTTTTGAAAAATGGGTTTTTTTTATTTATTTAAATGGGTTATATTTATTTAACGTGACGGATTTTCTTCGAATCCCATTTATCCTTAATATTTCTGTTAAAAAAATTTTACAATTATTCTTAGTATGGGGTTTGAAAGATTTGCCTGCCGGGATAACGGAGCGATAAACAAAAAATGGTTTACTCGTCTTTATATTTGGGTACTCCACCCTTTCAAATTTGTGCGGGTAGATTTGTGCGGACATTTGCAAGCGTTGCCAGACATTCGAGCGTTGTCAATCTGGTTCCACTCCACTATAGGCTGGATGACCACTTTTTGTGGCCAAAATTAATAACTGAAAAACCAAACGAGATATTTGGGTTCTGTTTTTTGATGTTGGTTTATAATAAGCAAAGGAACATATTTTGAGAAAAAGGGCGTGGCACCGCCCTTTTCTGGTAGGAATTACATGTTTAATGACTTAAAGTAATATAAAAAAAACATAATCATGAAACTTAACTTAAAAAAAACAAATTATTTAAGTCCGTCTTTTTGATTTCGGCTTAGAATAAGTTCAGAAACATATTTTGATAAAAAAAAAGGCGTGTCACCGCCCCCTTGTGCCAGGAACTACATACGTATCATTGAATTCACATGTTACTCCCGAAGCATTAAAAACTGTTAAGCTGTAGACCTAAAAGGTAATATTTTTATTAATAATGGTAATAATAGTAATATTTCACATTCGCACCTAGTCCACATCTTCTTCGGTGTCAAGTTCCATGTCCCTGAACTCAAGTGTATCGTCATCATTAATATTTTCCAAATGGTCATCAGAGTTTTTTAAGGGACTGTCCAACAATTCTAATACCTCTTTCGGGAGCCGTAATCTGTTTAATACATACAGTTTAAGAATGTATCTTAAGTTTTGTATTAATGTGAGATCCATTCCAGTAATTTCTGCAAAAATCTCTGGCGCATTAAAGGCTCGACGAGCAGTATTGCCGTCATTTGTGCTGCCGCATCCTACGACCTTTGGCTTATCAATTTTTAGTGAAAGCTTTTCCCAAAATAAATGTTGAATAATTTTTTTCATTTCTCCCATTATCTTCTTATCTTCAGCATTAGTAACTCTCCACTTTTTTAAAATTATTTTATAACTGGCCTTTACTACAAATTCAAAAAAGCGAATCCATTTTAAGTTATCCTGATGTGGCAAAAACTTTTCGCACTTAAAGTTTTTGTTATTTAAAAAATCTAATGGAGTTGCCCCACAAATAGGGCAGGATTGGCTTGACCTGGTGCCTGTCAATGTGTTTAACACTTTCCCATCTATAACGGTCAAGTGTAAACGGAACTTAATATAGGGGGTGTCACAGAAAACCATTCCAACCGAATTTTCCCCGAATAGCAAATCTCGGTGTCACAGACGTCATTTTTGACGGTTTCTAAATCCCCCGTATTTTGCCGGACGTTTTGATAAAAGTAACCAACTTACAAATGTTTCCCAAAAATATAACTTTATTTAAGACAACTCTACCAACTAGCTCGAACTTTCAAATACCAAATTTCGGAATAGTTATCGAAATGTTGTGTTAACGACTTATTTATTCAAAGGTACTTAGTATTGTAAAAATTTCTGGTAAAAATTTCATGTTAAAAAAGGTTGTAGCTATTGAGAAATAAATAAAAAATGCTGCCTTTGCAAAAAGGTGGCAGCACTGTCGTGAAAAATGTCCTATTTTTGCCGGAAAAAAATCCGGCAGTGAAGAAGAAGAAGACATGTAAGTAAAAGACTGTCTGTATGAACGCTGAGATCTCGGAAACTATAAAAGCTAGAGGATTGGTATTTGGCATGAAGATTCTTGGAGTTCCTACGCAGCGCAAGTTTGTTTCAAAAGGGTGCCATGCCCCCTCTAACGCTCACTATCGCTTATATACGGTTTTACAAATTTTAATATTTCGGAAAAGTAAAAATGCAGTTTTATTGTGTTTATCAATACCTACACCCAAAAAAAAAATCCTGAGTGTCAATTTAATAATTCTGGGTTAAAATGACACTACCCCTAGGATCAAATTGTTGGGGTCAATTTGCCCCCAAATGAGTGTCAAAAGAATACCGCATTTTTAGAAAAATTGTATTTTATACTACATAGTGTCATTTTGCTAAAACTAGGGTCACATCGATGACAATAGTTATCATTTTTATTTTCGAAGTTCGAACTGAGCCTATCGCGACGGCGATAGGACGATGTTTTACTCAAGTATCGATTTCGCTTTATAATTGTCAAGAGTGCACACGCGCGTAAAATGGTGTGATGGCCCAGTTGGTAAGGCGTCTGCCCCTGATGCGAGAGGACCCCGGTTCGAATCCCAGATAAATCAGAGGAGGTAAAAAGTTTTTAAAATGCATATTTAACATTTCCTTAATAATTATAAGTACAAAAATGGGTAATACTATACATTAGCGGGCTCACCCCCGAAATTCGCGAAAAAATGATCCTCGATGGACCGCGATTTCTTAAGAATTTACGTGCAAAAAGAACTTGGCGGTCGGCCATGGTTCTCTTGTAATTGAATATCAAAGTTCCCGGTTTTGCTATAAAAAACAAGGGTGCTTTTCTCATATTTTCAATCAAAGTAATTACGTTTTAATGAGTTCCTATAAAATTAATTAATTGTCTAAATGAGTTCCTATAAAATTATTTAATTGCTTAAATGAGTTCCTACAAAAAAATGTAGAATTTTGTCAAATTTTTTTTAAATAAAAATCGCCGCGATTTTTTTTTAATTTCATGCCAAATTTTACTTGTGACTCGTTGCATTTTTTTTTTAATTTGTACTTGCACGATGTTTTAATTTCATATTTAACATACATCACATGACTTGCTCTTCGGGTTGTACATATCCGCCATGGCTGCAAAAAAGAAATGAAGCTGCACGGTGTGCGGTTTGTGCTTCTTTAAAAAAGCGAAGCGCGCCAAATATCCTTCATAATTATCCTTTTTCCGGCCATAGTGCGGAATGGTCTCTTTAAGGTCCCGCCACAGACGCTCAATTTTTTGGGTGTTGGCCTTCGTGACTGGGTCAACAAAATTGACGGAGTGGTTGACCTTCAGATGCTGATAACCTTCGTCATCCAAGCAATCATACGCTCTCCAGCAATCGGAGACGATGGTGGTCCCGGCAGCGACCTTCTCTTGGATCAGTGGTAGGAAAGTGTCCTTTGACCGGTCCTCTACCGGAACAATGAAAAAGTCGCCCGTCTCGCGATCTATGCCACCGAAGACCCACTGACCCTCGATTATTCGGCCGCAGTTATGTTTCCTGCGACCAATCTTCGTTTCGTCGATTTCCACAGTCGCACCATCGCCTCCAATTACGGTCTTGACCATTTTCTCCGACCAATCTACATATATTTCCCTAAGGAAGTTCGTCCAGTCGCCCACGGTTTTGGGCGCCCATCCCAATTCATCCTCCAAAAAAGAATATGTGGAGCCCTTCATGTTCCACGCAATGAACTTGCATGCCTCACTGAAGGACACACGAGCATTTTCAAAGAACGTGTTTTTGAAGGCACTTTCCTAAGAAATTACTTTTTTAGTGTATATAATATAATTTTTGAACATATAAAAATGAAAAGCTTGCCTTAAATGGACACTGCCTCTTTGTTTTCTTCTTTTTGTTGAAACTTTCAACTGCGAACCTTCGCCGGCATACAAACATCATTGTTCCACCGTCTTTGACCACTTTGCATGGGCTAAGGCAGGTTGGACAGTCGCGCTTGTCCAAAACAACTCCGTGATCTTGTAAAAAGCGGAAATGAGCTTTCTCATCCATACCGAGAAACTCTCCAAACGTTACAGAGCAGGACTGGCACGTCATGTTGAACAATATGAATCAATAAACACAAATTTTTGATACAAATTTGAATATTACGGAAACTTGAAAGACAACTCGATTTTTATAGCAAGTATGAGAAAAGCACCCTTGTTTTTTATAGCAAAACCGGGAACTTTGAAATTCAATTACAAGAGAACCATGGCCGACCGCCAAGTTCTTTTTGCACGTAAATTCTTAAGAAATCGCGGTCCATCGAGGATCATTTTTTCGCGAATTTCGGGGGTGAGCCCGCTAATGTATAGTATTACCCAAAAATGTTAAGGTGTGTTTAGATTACTAATTCAAAAAAAAAAAAATAATGTGTTGCGAGCAGGATTTGAACCTCGTTCCCCCGAGCACAAAATAATACCAGAACCTAGCACCTTGGCCCCTGAGCCATGCCCATATTATTTTCCTCTATGGCAGAATGGTTACAGGAACATTCAAGCAATTGTCAAATTTTATTTAATACCAAGAAAATGACACCGGCTAGTGGCTCTTTGACACCAAAAAGGGTCAAATTAATATATTCGAAAGTATTAAAGTGACACCAGAATAGGGTCAATTTAATAACTGTCGGATCATAGATTTTTTTCCACTTAATAGTGTCACATTGACACCTAATTAGGGGCATATTGATGACTATTTTTTTTTTGGTGTATCGAAATGTAGAAGAAATTTTTCAAATCGGACCATTCGTTAAAAAGTTATGCGTGATCAAAGTTTCTGTCTTCATCTCCCTCGCATTCCCTTTACCTGAGTAACGGGTACTTGATAGTCGGGGCACCCGACTATAGCGTTCTCTCTTGTTTTTTATTAGCAACCTCATAGTACGATGGAAGTATCTGGTTTTTGGTTTGCTCCCTAAATGCGATATATTGTTGCTTAGTTAAATTTTGATCATAAAGCAGAACCAGTGCCTCGTTGACGGATATTTTATCAAAGTTGGCGATCGCTTGACATATTAATTTGCGCATGCTCTTCGCTTTTTCCGGGCATATAGCTAATAACTTTAATATTAGGTTGTCAAAAAAGTCTTGCGGTATTTTCGTTAGTTGGCGCTGAATGCGCGTAGTTCTTGTTTTATTCGTCGCATCTGGTCATACTATACCTTTTTGGAAAGCTCATTTCACGCGCTAACACGTGTTTGATTGATTGTCTTTTTCTTTTAAGTCGTTCGTGAGTTATAGCGTCGCAATCATATTTCCGAAAAATATAATTATACCCGTTACTCGTAAAGTAAAAGGGTATATTGTATTCGTGCAAAAGTATGTAACAGGGAGAAGGAAGCGTTTCCGACCCTATAAAGTATATATATTCTTGATCAGGGTCATTAGCCGAGTCGATATAGCCATGTCCGTCTGTCTGTCCGTCTGTATGAACGCTGAGATCTCGGAAACTATAAAAGCTAGAAGGTTGAGATTTCACACACATATTCTTGGGCTTCCTACGCAGCGCAAGTTTGTTTCATCGAGGTGCCACACCCCCCTAACGCCCACAATCGCCATAAACGATTTTTAAATGTGTCTGGAGGCCACATCTTTTAAGATTTTAAAAATATATAAACGCAATTTTATAGTGTTTATTAATACCTATCGAAATGTAGAAGACATTTTTCAAATCGGACCATTCATTAAAAAGTTATACGCAATCAAAATTGTTTATATATCTATCTCCCTCGCACTCCCTTTAGCCCCAATAGATAGTCGGGACACCAACCCGAGTACAGCGTTCGCACTCCCTTTAGCCCCAATAGATAGTCGGGACACCAACCCGAGTACAGCTTTCGCACTCCCTTTAGCTGAGTGACGGGTATTAGATAGTCGGGACACCAACCCGACTATAGCGTTCTCTCTTGTTTATTTATATATTTATGTATTGAAAATATTTTTGTCTGTTTTTTAGAATATGTACTTTTTACGACTTTGTTATATTTTTAGGGTGATATGGGGGATTAATTCCCCCCACTCGGGTGAAAAATGAATGGAAATTGATACTTATCTAATATTGGATTTATTCAGGAGTACATGTAGTAAAGACATCATGTTCTAACTGACAGACTTGCGTTGTAATGTGTCCACAGAATCGATACAATAATGATTGTTTGTCAAACTTAATTCAAATAAGCATTGACGGCCCTATTAATTTACCTTATAGCAATATGGGCTAACATTAATTCAATGCTATTGCATTTCAAGTTTTCGATATTTAAAAGATTTTGAAACAAACCTTGGTGGGCACAAAGAAAAAATTTAAAAATTCGTTTCTGCAGAATTTCAAAAATCTTTTCTTATACGTACTGGCCGGTATGAGAGTTTAAAAGCAGTACCATTCCTAATGTTTTAACAACAATCAAGGAATGGTTTTGTCCAATCGATATTCAGGGATAACCACTTTCGCTTCACTAGAGTTCGTAAATGTTCCCAAATGAAAACAAAAGAAACTTATTGGGTGGGCAAGAAAGTCATGTAGTTTTTTTTAGTAATCGTTTTTAATCTAATTTATTTACGACTAATCGAGCACCAGGGTCACACTTTTTAGTATTGTTTTAAAGCTTATTGTCTTAGGTACTATCGATTAAAATTTGGTAATTATTCGATAACATTTGTGGAAGCTATAGCAAATTAAACTTGGAGGATCAAAGTGAGCATTTTCGGAATATTTTGCTTTTTTATTTCCGAAAAGGAAAAAAGCGGTCGAAGCTCGCGAAAAATTGTGCGAAGTGTATGGTAAAGATGCCATGAGTGATCGCCAATGTCAGCGCTGGTTTGCCAAATTCAGGCTTGGAGATTTATGAGTTAAAGACGCCCCACGTTCGGCCGTTTATGACGAACAAATTCAGGCTTTGCTGGATGAAAACCGGCGTTATTCAACGCGGGAGATGTCAGAGAAGCTCAGTGTGTCCCATACAACGGTTGGAAACCACTTGAAGAAACTTGGCTACGTAAACAAGCTCGATGTTTGGGTTCCGCATAACTTAAAGGAAGTTCACCTAACTAAGCGTATCAATATCTGCCATTCTCTGCTGCAACGGATTAAAAACGATCCTTTTTTGAAGCGGATCATTACTGGCGACGAAAAGTGGGTTGTTTACAATAATGTCCAACGAAAAAGATCATGGAGCAAGAAAGATGAGCCAGCCCAAGCCACGTTAAAGGCCGATATCCATCAGAGGAAAGTCTGTTTGGTGGAATTGGAAGGGTGTAGTGCACTTTGAGCTGCTGGGACGGAATGAAACCATCAATTCAGATGTGTACTGTCGCCAGCTATCCAATTTGGCGGAAAAAATTAAAGAAAAGGAGCCGGCACTAGTTAATCGCAAGGGTGTAGTCTTTCACCATGACAACGCTAGGCCCCACACATCTTTGGTCACTCGGCAAAAATTAACGGAGCTGAATTGGGAACTTAGCACCTTCAGATTACCATTTGTTTCGCTCTCTTCAAAACTCTTTGAATGGTAAAAACTTTATTTCAGATGAGGCTGTCGAAAACCACTTGTCTCGATTCTTTGCTCGAAAAGACCAAAAGTTCTTCGAGCGCGGAATTATGCAGCTGTCCGAGAGATGGTCATTTGTGGTCGAACAAAACGGTCAATACATAATTAATTAATTATAAGTCCTGATATAAATAAATCATCTTTGAAAATATTGAAAAAAAACGACATGACTTTCATGCCATCCCAATATTATAGTAAATATGTGTTATTTGTCGAACATATTGAAAGCGTCGACAGTTATTTACGAGCTCTGAAATTGAGTATTTAAAAAGCAGGAAACAAAATTTGTTTTAAAATCTCCCCACAACCAAATTCGGATCCGCCTCTGCACTTGACTATAGCCGTTCTCTTTTGTTTTTATACCCATTACTCGAAGAGTAAAATGGTATATTGTATTCGTGCAAAAGTATGTAACAGCTAGAAGGAAGCATTTCCGACCCTATATTCTTGATCAGGGTCACTAGCCGAGTCGATCTAGCCATGTCTCTCTGACCGTCTGTCTGTCTGTCTGTCCGTCCGTATGAACGCTGAGAACTCGGAAACTGAATGCCTTAATTGTAATCCCCCTCCAGCTTATAACTTACGCCGATGGATAAATATGTTTAAAGCAAGGGTAACTTGTACTCAAAACAAGAGAGAACGCTATAGTCGGGTTGGTGTCCCGACTATCTTATACCCGTCACTCAGCTAAAGGGAGTGCGAGGGAGATGGATATATAAATCGCCATTAAATCAAGAAACTCGCCATGGATTTCAGTCGATGGTGATTTACCGTATTTTTTAGAAGGGAATTTTCTAAAATTTAAAAAACAATTTCTGAAAAGCAGAAATACTTTTCTAAAATCAAAAAAAATTGCCATCAAATTGAAAAATTTCCTAAAATCTAGAAAGTACTTTTCTTGAACATATAAATTTTTTCCTAAAATAAGAAAGGACTTTTTTTGTTTTCAGAAAATTTTCTTTATTTAAATAAAATGCATACATATTTATTTTACTATTTTATTTCCTAACAAGAAAGAGAAAAAAAATAAAATAGATGAAAAGAAAATTATTAATATTTCCAAAACAAAAAAGGAAATAAAACAAAAAAAATAAATAATAAAAATAAACAAAAAAGAGAAATGAAAACAAAAAAAAATATAAAATAACATTATAAATATTACCTAAACAAAAAAGAGAAAAGAAAACAAAAAAGATAAAAATAAAATTATTAATATTTATATTAGGTATTTAATATATTATTATTAAAATTTATTTACTGCCAAATTATCAACAATACCTGAAATTGAAATTATACCTGCAATCGAAAATTAAAATCTCTCTCGCGAGAGACTTCATTTCCAAAACAACAACGCAATAAAAGTTACAGCTACGCACAAGAAAATTCTCGATCATATACACAAACGCACATAAACATATACATACATACGCCAAAACTGTCGTCGCAACGCGCCGCGGTCTAACCGCATGTCTTCTTCTTTTTCGTTTCGAAGAAGATTGAGAAAAATAAAAGAAATGGAAAAAGTTTTTCTTAAATCTATGGTGATTTTCTAATTCTCCTTTTCTGTTTTGAAGAAATTTTTTTTTTAATTCAGAAAAATTCTTTAAATTTACAAAAATTTACCGTGTTTTTTATGGCGACTTTCTAGATTCTAGGAAGGGCTGAAGTACATTTTTTCTTAATTTAATGGCGAAATCGCCATTGATTTAAGAAAAATTTTGGAGAGCAAACTAGGAAAAAACACCAGTGATTTAAGAAAAAAAATCATTTTTCTAAATTTAAAAAAAGTTTTTCATAAAATTCTGTTTTTAAAGTCTTTTTTCCTATGTAGATTCAAGAAAACAATTTCTAAAATTCAGAAAATTTTCTAAAATAAAGAAAAATTTTCACTTTTTGGCGATTTTCTAAAATTTAGGAAAAAAAATTTTGAGTGTACGAGTAACGGGTATAAATAGTTATGAGTTACGTAAAATAGTTACAGATATGGGCAAAGTTTGTGAATCGTCACTAAGAAGGAATCAAGAAAATCAATTTTTAAAAAGTCCTAAAAAAAATTCACAAAAAACGTGATGAGTGGCTTAAAAATCTTTGGGTCAAAAAAGCATTGTAGAAAAAATATTTTTATTTAATTTTTAAACGCTGCTCACAAATGAAGATTTTTAAACTGTGCTGTGACTTTAAAATTTTAATTGCGCCCACCTTCTCTTGTGGTTAAGTTAGATTGAATTATCAAAAACGACCATATAGAAGAGACGTGGAACTATTTAATTCCGAAAAGAGTATCAAAATTGGTTGACCACTCTTGAAGATATATCCCAAAAGACGAAGAAAAATTGTGATTTTCTTAAATTAAAGATATCGCAAATAACACAGCTGGCAAATTATGCTTAGCAAAGCCTCATTTTATCGAAATAAAATGTTGGCAAGCCTGGACAAAACTTTTGTTGGCCTGTATAATCGAAGTACCCCAATTCCAACACCAGGACTCGACTGTAGCGTTCTCTCTGGATTTTCAGTTCATAATTCAAAACGAAGTTAGCTCCCTTTTTTGTCTTAGCTTACCTTTTCCTAGCTGTTGTCAATGAATATATAGTTTCAAATTGAAAAGGAAATCGTAAAAGCCGGATTTTAGCAATGAGCAATAACACCTGCTAACAAAATAAAATCGACTTCTTCCTCATAGAAGACAACATTGGTTTTCCGGTAAAGTACATCTCCCTGATTAAGAAATGGTCGCCAAAAATTTGTTGTATGGTGTAAATTTTTTTTAAAGGGTTAAACCCGTTTTTGGCCCTTTTTTATTTTTTATATTGAGTTTTGATAACCTGATTTTGGTAATTGAAGACTCATTTTACAGGTAATATAATGTCCTTTAATTTTCTTAAACACATATTAGAATTCCAGTAATTAGTTTAGAAGCTATACCTCGTCAAATTTAAAAAAAATTTTAAAGAAATGCACATGCGTTGGCATAAATGGCTTCTTTAAAAATAGACTCTTAAAAACCGGAATTAGTCTATAGCCGTCAAAAAAGCTTTTATTTTTGAACTTTTATAGACAATCGTAGAAAATCGTATATTTTTTATAGAAAAAACAAGAGAGAACGCTATAGTCGGGTTGGTGTCCCGACTATCTAATACCCGTCACTCAGCTAAAGGGAGTGCGACGGAGATGGATATATAACATTTTTTTGATTGCGAATAACTTTTGAATGAATGGTCCGATTTAAAAAATGTCTTCTACATTTCGATAGGTATAAATATACACAACAAAATTGCATTTATACTTCTCGGAAATCTTTAAAGGTGTGGGCGCCAGACACATTTTAAAATCGTTAGTGGGCGATTATGGGCGTTAGAGGGTGCGTGGCGCTCGGCTGAAATAAACTTGCGCTGCGTAGGAAGCCCAAGAATATGTGTGTGAAATCTCAACCTTCTAGCTTTTGTAGTTTCCGAGATCTCAGCGTTCATACGGACAGACAGACAGACGGACATGGCTAGATCGACTCGGCTTGTGACCATGATCAAGAATATATATTCTTTATAGGGTCGGAAAAGCTTCCTTCTAGCTGTTACATACTTTTGCACGAATACAATATACCCTTTTACTCTACGAGTAGCGGGTATAACTATGTAAAATCAACATAGAAAAATAGTACTTCACTATTTTCTGAATTTTTCATGTATTTTGTTGTTTTATTTTTTTGGTCATTGAACAGTATTTAACAATTAAAATAGTTGAAAACCTATTTACGAAATTTTCATGTATTTTGTTGTTTTATTCAGTTGGCAAATTCATAGTAACGTCTCAATTAATATCGTAGCAAAACTATTTTATTTGTTTACACAAAATTTTAAGTGCTTATTTCTTAATCAGGAAAATATACTTTAACAGAAAACCAAGGTTGTCTTCAATTAGGGTGACCCCTGCCCCTCTTCTAGAGAGATGGAAAAAAGCACTTTGACTGAAATCCATGTCGTAATACATGTTTTTTTAACATTTCTGAGTTTTGAATTATTCCTAACAAAAATCGGAAGACCATATATATATATATATATGTATATTATATACATTGCTGCGATAGGCAGGATCGAAAAATTAATGTAAATACGAAATCAGCTAGCATTTGTTTGTTGTAATTTATACGCAAGCAAAACTAAAAATCGGCTGGCCGAAGTTAGCTATCATCCTTTTATAAATATGGGTCTCCAAAAATGGTTGTTTGGTAATAAAATAAGGATTATTTTAAGATTAAAAAAATCGAAGGGGTCAAAATTTGTTAAAAATTAAAAAACAATTTTTGTAAACATTTTTATTGTTTTTCATAGTAAAATATTACATTTAACAAAAATTTTGAATGTTACTAACAAAAAAACCCTGTGGTGCATTAAACTTGGTTCACTCGTTCAAAAATTGTAGCTTCTCAAAAATGCTCCACTGAAAAACTTTGCCTAATTATAAGGTGAAATCCTACACCCAGAAAAAAATCCGTTCGTAACGGTAAAAAATCAAGCCCAAACGGGGTCAAAAAGTGCGTAAGCCCGTTTGTTGACAAAATTTGACCAAAACATTAGAGTTGGATTCCGAACGAATGAGTTCATTTTAATAACATTTTATAGTCAATTTGAGAACGAAAAGTTCATAAAAAAAACAAAAATAAACAAGATTTCTGGACTTGCCACTTGCTTTTTTTTTCTGTTCGCCTGGTAGAGATGTAATGTATTTAATATTCTTACTTTTAGTGGTTGAATTATTTTTGATAAATGTTGTATTTTTTGGTACCATATAGTTGATTTATTATATATTAACATTAGAAATAATATTTTATAAAAACTTACGTTTCGCGACGTTCTCTCGCGGGCTCGAACCTGGGCTACTCTATGTCAAAGGCGGACGGTCTAACCAAAGAGAATATAAACACTAAGAGGTGTAACGCCCATACAACTGAATGTACGGCAAAATTTTTGGTGTGGATTCAGAAAGTGGATTTATAATTTTCCTAGTGTGCGTTGTCCGTGTTAGATTCTTTGCTTGTGTTAGTGTGCAATTTCGTTTGCTCTGCTGCGAAATAGGCTCAATGTCGCATCTGACTGGCGCATCGTAATAAGGATCTGTGGGCTAGGGGTGTAGTCGCTCGACTGCGGATCGTGTCGGACCGAGTTCAACTCCGACTGAACGCAACCTTTTTTTTAAGTATTTTTTTTTAAACATTGTTTATTTAATATAAATTTTTAAAATTGAAAGAAAGGTAAAGACCATTAATGGATTGAATGATTTCGGTGTAAATCATTTCTTTCTAGGGATTGTGTGCTTGCTTTTTTGTTTAAAAAATAAAATTATTGTTATTTTTAACGTAACGTGTACTCGAGAAAGCGAATTTTCATCGTGGTTCGATGAACATGATGAGTGCTTTTCACATAAAATTAACATGTTAGATAAATTGATTAAAGTTTTGTTGTACAAACATTGCACGTGGGTAGACTCCCCAGATAAACGTAAAAGTACCAATAAGCTCAATATCCTTAGCCATAAATAAAAACAAAAAACTACAAAAAAAACTTAAAAACAAACAAAAAACTACAAAAAAAATTAAAAACAAACAAAAAACCACAAAAAAACTTAAAAACAAACAAAAAACTAAAAAAAACTTAAAAACAAACAAAAAACTACAACAAAAAATTAAAAAACAAACCAAAAAATTAAAAAAACAAAAAAAAACAAAGTAAAATAAATAAAAAAAAAAATGAAGTTAAAAATAAAACCACTTCGCCTCAGAGTGGACTCGAACCTCAAGCGCATTATTTGCGGGCCACAAACTAACGCAATGCGCCACAGCCCTTTTTGAAATGTTGCGCGCAATGTGCCTTTTAGGACGATTCCTTTTCGGCAACATAATTCAAGAATCAACAAATGAGACAAAAATTGAATTTTGACTTTTCTGCAGCGCGGAGTTTTGAGAGCGAGAGAGCAAGTGAGCGAGAGAGAGAGAAGTCAAGAAACGGCATTCTAAAAATAGACTGAATGCGTGTGAGTCGCATTTGACAAAAATGACGCTGCCTCCGTACATTTTCTTGCTCCTCGTTACACATCTTAGTGTTTATAATATCTTTGGTCTAACAGCTGGACCACGGAACCAATTTTTCTAGTACGGACAAACGGGCCACTAGACTTTCATGTTTTTCGGTCCGGGCAAGAAATTGTTCATGAACAGCGTTCTCAATTTTAGAACCCTCGTTCATAATCTGAACACAACACACAAGCTCAAAACTTTTCTGTGACGCGTTCAATATTTTACCAAAAAATCCATGATTTGACCCCGCGGCGTTCGTTTTTCAAGAACGAAAAATAGCGAACGGATTGTTCTTATATCATGAAAAATGTTCTTGATTTTTTTCGTTCTTTTTTTCTGAAAACATAGGCCTTTTTGTTTTACGAAAAACATGGCACCAAAATTAAATTTTGGGTGGCCTGTTTTTTAGAATGTGTGAATGATCCGCAAGCGTATATTATCTTCGGCTGGACGAAGTTAGCTTTCTTTCTTGTTATGTATAACGTTTACAAATATGGGTATCCCAAAATGGCCTTCAGAGGGTTGTTTGGTAATAAAATAAGGATTATTTTAAGATTACAAAAAAACATCGTAGGGGGCTTAATTTGTTAAAAACTAAAAAACATTTTTTTAGTTTTTCATAGTAAAGTATTGATTTTAACAAAAATTGTGAATGTTTTTAACAAAAAAAACATGTGGAGCTTTAAAATTGGTTTACTCGTTCAAAAATTGTAGCTTCTCAAAAGTGCTCCAATGAAAAACTTTGTCCAATTATAAGGTGAAATCCTAGATGCGACGATAAAATAGGCCTTTGGCACCAATATTCCATTTTGGGTGGCCTGTTTTTTAGAGTTGGCCTTTTATATTTTCTGAGTACTTTAAAATTGTATAGGTAAATTAATATTTTTTAGGAATTTAGATGTGTTTTTTTGTGTGAAAATTCACCCCCAGCACTAGAAGGTAGCGTTTGCGCTTAAAGTTTTTGCAGCGCAGAATATCACTTTCAGATCCAGATGGCAATGCGTATTTATATTGGAATTAGTTAGCAGACTCTAGTCGGTACTTAATCGCCTCTAGTTTGACGAAGTGATCACTGTGCACCGTCTTCAAACATCAAACTATTAAGAAAACGTGCAGTGACCAATTAATAATTAATATTTTATTTGATTTTTACTGAGTCACGTTCACGCATTTGTAAAAGAGGTTCCCCGCTTTCTATTCCCTTTCTGCTCTTCTGTTTCTGTTTATGAATTCCTAATTAGACGATTTACAACGCACATTTCTGACACCTCTCGAAAGCGTTAGGACCACGAAAAGTCGTAAAGGCCTGGAACCGTTTTACGACGTTTTTATTTAATTGCAAAATAAGCCATAAGTGCTATGGGCCGGGATCCACAACACTTTATGACACAACTGTCAACCAATCGGACGGACGTTGGTGCGTTAAGTGTCAAAAAAGTCATTACATTACAAGCTTTACTGTAATAATATTTAAATTCTGAAACGTCCGCATTCAGAAAGAAAGCGACGCGTCGATCGACCGGATTAAGGTCTTCCGAAGAGATACTACGTGCCTGGAAAAGTATTAAACCAAAAAAACCGTTTTCTTTCCCGTCTCAATCTTTGATGCTATCAACTCTCTGATGTTGCTAATTTCGTACTAAATTTTAAACCGCAATATCTCCACCAGATTACCGCAACTGTCAGGGCCATAGCCTAATAGCCGTGGCTCGTGCTGTTCATCATGCTGCTCATGCATTTGAAGTTTTGACAGTTGACTGTCATTACTCCTGCCCAAGCTAAAAACCAAATCCTAGTCCAGCCATCGCAATCTAGTGAAATTTCGCAATGCGTTTGCGTTTTACGTTAACGTTTCGCTGCCTTGCATACTAAACAAACCCTCCAATTCCGGCCAGATCTGTGCTGGTAGCTTAAATTGTTGCCACTGCCCCGTTGTTGCACTGTTGCTGCAGCACAAGACCACAAAATGGACAAAATGTGTTCAATTTCAGGCCTGTGATTTTTCAATAGACAACTGGGTGCTGTGGAGCGCCCTAGCATCGAACGGTGAGGGTCAGTTGGCATCGGAATCGAATCGGGCACGGCATCTGCTTTGTCGAATTAACATTGATGCCGTGCCTGGCGAAGCCTTCATTTTGTTTGTTGCTTACCTGCCCGGATGACGTGATGGCGTTCATTAGCACGCACGTCGGCGCCATTTTCCAAACGCATTTCCGGTGCAGCCGCACGTGCGGCTCAAAAGGCGCTTACCCCTAGTTCTCCAGAATGGAGATGACCGGTTACTAGATTGGGAGTTTCGGCATTTGAAATAATCATTTTTTAATAAGGGACAATTATATGAAACTTGACCTACAGCCGTCTCAGACACTTGTACTTCTTCGTTTAAATTTGAATTCTTAATACTTTTTTCACTTCACTCGACTAGCGCGCCTCTAATGAAAAGGTGCCTAAATATCGCAAAAATTAATTCGACGCTAGTGCTGTAACAAAAAATATTTCGTAACGCTTTGGGATAAGAGTAATTTATTTTTACCAAGGCATTCAGATGAAACTCCCGTGATTCACGAGTCCATCTGCAACATTGCACTTACGTGTTCCCGCAGACCTGTTGGAGTAGGGTAAATGTTATAAGTGCTCTATTTTTGCTGCTGCCGTCATTTTTGGCATCGCCCATTCAAAGGCATTTTTAATTGGAGATGTATAGGCAGCTTAACGCAATGGATACCAGGCGCAGTCCGTACTGCAAAGGAAGGGTAGACCCATTTAGTTCGTTCCCCATCGATTCGAATAGTGGTCCAGCTCAAAAATAACCAGAGCGGACCAGCCCGAGTATAGTCGATAAGTGGGAACGCGCCACGAGTAATACTCCCAAAAAGCCAAAAATGGAATTTCTAATTAAGTTTTACAGGGATTTAATATCGACTATCTGCAGATCCCATTACAGCTCTCTTCCCGTACTGGCCTGCAGCTGGTGTGGACGAACTTTTGGTCAATTAACACATCAACGAGTTAAGAGCAGAAGCCCAGCCCAGCCGAAACACAAACTAGCCAACGAAAAAGGGGGGATTCCACTTACTTGTCAGAACATTTTCATGCTACTGATGGTGCAGTGGCCGTTGTTGCAATTGCTGCTGTTTGCGCTTCAGGGATTAGAAAGTAGTTAAAAGAACATTGGAGATGGATAGAAAGGATGGCAGCTCGCAGTCTGCTCTCGAGCAGTGAGTAAGATGAGGGCAAACTGAGTTACTAAAATCTATTCAGCTGCTTATTATATACATATAATTCTGCTTACGACTCCAAGTGCATGCTTTTCAAGCAATGCACTATGGGAACAAAGTCCGTTTTTTTGGCATAAACTCTAGTTTTAAAGATAGGGTCTTGAAAATTGTACAGAATATTTTTTTTATTAATAGAAAACATGTTTATTAAGAAAACAAATATAAGATAGGATATGATAGTTCTTAAATAAAAATTGTTATTATCCTCATCCTAAAGTCTCTGAAGAAAAAGCCAGAAAGTTAAAACTACCCGTCACTCAGCTAAATGAAGTGCGAACGCTGTACTCGGGTTGGTGTCCCGACTATCTAATAATCGTAACTCAGCTAAAGGGAGTGCGAGGGAGATAGATATATAAACAATTTTGATTGCGTATAACTTTTTAATGAATGGTCCGATTTGAAAAAAAAATCTTCTACATTTCGATAGGTATTAATAAACACTATAAAATCGCGTTTATATATTTTGAAAATCTAAAAAGATGTGGCCTCCAGACACATTTGAAAATCGTTTATGGCGATTGTGGGCGTTAGGGGGGGCGTGACACCTCGATGAAACAAACTTGCGCTGCGTAGGAAGCCCAAGAATATGTGTGTGAAATCTCAACCTTCTAGCTTTTATAGTTTCCGAGATCTTCATACGGACAGACAGACGGACAGACGGACAAACGGACATGGCTAGATCGACTCGGCTAGTGATCCTGATCAAGAATATATATACTTTATGGGGTCGGAAACGCTTCCTTCTAGCTGTTACATACTTTTGCACGAATACAATATACCCTTTTACTCTACGAGTAACGGGTATAAAAATCCACCATAAGGTACATACACACAAAACTATTAAATAAGTGATTTTACATAGTTTTTTTTTGTTTAGCTTGAATATCTACCCAATGTTACTAGCGCGATAATTATAAGTGCACTCTTGTAGCGCTGGGATATAAAATAAATAAATAAAATCAATATCGAAATAAATAAGAAAAACTATTTCATGTCGCACGAAAGCACGCAAAAAAGTCTGCCTTAAATCAGCGTAGTCTTATAGCGACCATCTTTTGATGGGATATAATGATAAGGCAATTGACATATTAAAGTTTTTTAGTAATTTTTTTTTTTAAGAAAAAAAAAAGATGTTTTAAGAGAAAAAATATAAATAAATTACTTATAGGGCTCTAAGTTTCCCAATATATTTTTGTATTTGTATTTAAATCGGTCAAAGGGATTAAGTCATTATTTATCAAATTAACTCTATGCTTACGATTTTTTTAAATCGGTCAATAATCTTATCTTATCTTATAATCTTATAGGTGTCATAGAATCGACCAAGGAAATATAGCATATTTTCAAAAAAACCTGCTAGAAATCGATATTTATTTAATATCTATATTTAAAAAAAATAAACGGGGATCTAGGCTGTAACACTACTTTAAATCTAAGAATATCCAAAAAAACACTTTTTTTGGACCACTTGTATTGTTTGTGACTACGCGAATGTAAGCACACAGACGGGTCTACCGAGGAACAGTGATAATTCGCACTGTCGGCACGGAGACGCTGTGGAGTTACGCGGCCTCTTCCCGGAGGTCAGAAAGTAAGACTGCGGAGTTATAAGATGGGTTGATAACTGATTTATTGTAAAGTTGGTACATGCTTTTATACTAATTGGAGATGCGGAAATTAAGTATAAAGAATAGTGAAATGGGTTGTATTCTGGAGTAGGTCAGTATGTTTTAATTATGGTCGCGGTTAGCGTAGTTGGATCGGCTGACACTGCAGAATGTGCTGACCGCTTGGCGGGTCTTGACTCTATAGAATTTGCTGATCAGTACTTATTACCAGCCGTGGGTGCAACTGGGCGCCTGGTACTGTTACCAATTTGGATACTGCTTGATTTGTTGGTGTTAGTCATGTTTAGCAACATTGTGTATAAACATGTATAAAAATTAAAAACAAGAAAGGAAGCTAGCTTCGGCCAGCCGAAGCTTATATACCCTTGCAGATAAAAGAAATACCTTTTTAAGTTGTCAGAAATCAAAACGCCTACTTCCTGCAAAGTTACAATGAATTTTCCAATATTTGTTTGATTATCCGTATAGGAGCCTTAAGATATAGTGGTCCGATCCGGCTCGCTCCGACATATGTACTACCTGCAATAGAAAGAAGACTTTTGGGAAAGTTTTATTGCGATAGCTTTAAAACTGAGAGACTAGTTCGCATAGAAAGAGACAGACGGACAGACGGACATGGCTAGGTGGACTCGGCTATTGGTGCTGATCAAGAATATATATACTTTATGTGGTCGGAAACGTCTCCTTCACTGTGTTACAATATCTGACTGAAATTATAATACCCTCTGCAAGGGTATAAAAATAGTAACTATGAACTTACAAATTTTTTTTTGGGAACCCGCTAAGATTTGGTGGATCTTTAAGTTTCAAGAGTTACATAATCGACTTAGGCCCCTAGCCGCTTTCAGTACAATTTCAAAGTTGAATAAAAATACTCCTTTTTCCTATTGGCTAAAATTCTATTTCGAAAAATCAACTTTGAAAATCACCAGTGGGGGAAAAAATCATCACAGACCACTTTTTCTTTTTGATTTGTATAGAGAATTTAATTGTTTTTAAAGTTGCATTTCAACATTTTGGAAAATCTTAAAAAAAAAAAATTTGGCAGGCTTTTTTGTTCTAGGCGCCCCAGTGTAAAAGTTTGAATGCCATTTTGTTGTGTTTATTACTACCTATCGAAATGTAAAAGAAATTATTAGTATCAAACAATCTATTAAAAAGTTGTGAGCAAAAAATGAAATGACGACTAGATGGAGCCAGTAGCTTTGACGACTGCATATCTCCATCGCCCTCGCACTCCCTTTAGCTTAGTAACGGGTATCTGAGAGTCGAAGTACTCGACCATAGCGTTCTCTCTTGTTTTATTTATAGCGGAGAAGGGGGCTCAAATAGTAAAAGGGGCTCAATAGTATGTGGCTTGAGCGGCCAAACGGCTTGTTTAAATTGCGCGCCGTCTTTACTAAAGGTTCCTTAGAACACCAGAGGGCTGCATTAAAAATTTGAGATTTAAGCGCCATCAGTTGAAGAAATTACGAACCAATATCAGTCAATGTCAAATTTGTAAAAATAGTCTCATTCTGTTCGGGACACATTGGTCGCTCGCGAGATTTTTTGAAATAATTATTATTTTCTCTTACTAAATATTTTCTTGGTCTTCAATTTTCGTGGTATTTAGCTTAACTTCGAACATTCCTTTTAGGGTGAAAATAGGATTGGGTACTATAAGATAACACATGGCCTTTATTTTATTTCTTACTAGCAGGGTCGGTAGCCCGCAGCTTCGCCTGCGGAAATTAAAATTGTAGATTAAGCATACCTTTATATTTGCTACTTATTTAAAATTAAAAAAATTCCTTATATGTAGCCTATAGGCTGAGAAAAGATTTTATCATAACTTTTTTCCTTAATTTCCGCAAAAACAACAGTTTACAACAGTCCTATGCAAACTACTTAAGAAATATAAAAAAACTTGCGAAAAAATTCCTAAAATTCTTATTGGTTGTGTAAGGTATCAGCTGCACAGAACAGAAACAAACAGATTCATTTTTCGACAAAAATCCTTGCACTAATTTTCTTCACAACATTAGTACTTTGTCCAAAACATATTGTTTAAATATAGAATGTCATACAGGGTTGAGCATGTAATTAAATTCCAAATCGATTAGCGTGTAAATCTAGAAAATAAACTTGTTTTCTTTAAAAAAATAGAACAAAAAGTTGCTCCAACAACCCATATTATAATTTTGGTTAAGATTTAAGAAATTAGAGGGAATATTTTTTATAAGAACGAAAAGGTAAATAAAAACCAAATACTCTTGGCGATTAACTAACGGGTGTTTTTTGAAGGTACCCACAGTAGACAACACTTATAAGGGAAACCAATATTTATGCGAAGCAATGTTTTGCTTTATGTATTTGACTAATTTAAGAAAAGGCATCAAGAAAAGCAATTCGATAATACTGCATTTTACCATTGATATTTTGTTTCAGTATTTTTGTTTTCATTAATTTTTCACCTTGATTAGAATAATAATAATAAGGAAGGCAGGTGGAAGGGGATACCGTGAATCAAATTGTTTAAACATTTCCTTTTGTTTAAACAATATGAGGCACGTGTAAGGAAGGGTAAGAGAATCAATTGATTTGAATATTTGGTTTTTTTTTTGAATACTTTCAATGCTAATTGCATTTTAAAACACAAAAATCTGTAAGAAAATATCTTCGATCTGTTGTGGAAATGTAAAATCAATATTCTTTAAGCAAAAGGATATCAGTATTATCATTAATTTGAATTTAAGCGAATCTAACTTTCTTAGTCAGCTGCAATGCACACACACGCACATATCTAGGGATTGTGTTTATAAAAAACTCATTTTGTGGCTTATATATATTTCGCCCATGTGTGTGTGCAACGGAGCGAAATAATGTTTTTTTTACAAATCAACCATTTGTCAATATCTCAACGTTTAAAAACTAATAAATAGTTTGCTGATCAGTTTTTGCATCATAAAAATAAAAGCAATTTTAAGGAAAATTTGGACTGTAAAAATCAGCTTAATGGGTTTTATGTAAGTCTACCGATATTTTAAATTTAACGTTTACCTAAAAAAAAAACGCAAAAGAAAAGATTTGGGATATAATCGATTTTTAAACCGCGCATTTTAAATGACTGTGGTATTTTAATTTTTCCCTTGCGCGATCACACTTAAAGTGCGACAGCAGGACATACATACATACATACGACTTATGCAAAGTGTGCCAGCAGAATATACATACATACATAGTGCAGGCAATGACGTCAGACTGGCACAACAAAATTTGAAAATATTGGGGACTTGGTGAAGGATGCTGAATCTCCAAAAAATTGAAATGCAGTTATTGGCGGGTATGCCATAAGATTATGAACATCACATTTTTAAACCATTTTAACAAATTTTATAACAGAGAAATGGCAAAAGAAAGAAATTTAAAAAAAAAAACAAATCGAATTTTGGGGCACTTTTGGGTCGTTTTTTGTTCTAATTTGTACCTCACACGCGGCTCCTCATTATTTTAGTAATTAATATGTTTTTTTATGTCAATCCGTTCTGGGTGGAATTTGCTACTGACCGTTTTTTAGAGCTCCAATTATATATTAGTTTAGATGACTTCTGCAGGTTGGTCATAGTCGCAGTATTAGTTGCGCTCATGGTCAAATCTGTAAGCGAGAGCTCGATGAGCCATATTGCAGTCAAACTGAGCAAAATGGCCCAAGTAGCGGTTAAGGTTCACAGGCCGACAAAATGTGACATGGGTCGGTGTCCAGGCCTGCCACCATTTTATTTCGATAAATGAGGCTTTTCTAAGCATAAGTTTCCACTACGCCTATAGTCCATCAGCTCTGGTATTTGCGGTATCTTTAATTTAAGAAAATCACAAATTTTCTTCGTCTTTTGGGATATATCTTCAAGAGTGGTTAACCAATTTTGGTAATCTTTTCGGAATTAAATAGTTACATGTCTTTTTTATACGGTCGTTTTAGAAAATTCAATCTAACTGAACCACAAGAGAAGGTGGATGCATTCAAACTTTTAAAGTCACAGCAAAGTTTAAAAATCTTCATTTGTGAACAGCGTTTAAAAATTAAATAAAAATATTTTCTTCTACAATGCATTTTTGATCCAAAGACACCTTATGTCCTCAATTTTTAGGACACTCATCAAAATTTTGTGAGTTGTTTTGGATTTTTTAAAATTGTTTTTCTTACTTCCTTCACAGTGACGATTCACAAACTGTGCCCAAACCTGTCACAATTTTAAATAACAAAAATCTATACGGTCTAAGTAGTTTTGCTTTGAATATAAGCACATGGGCGTAGCCTACGAATCTGTGAGGGGTTTAAACCCTTGAATGAACTTTCGGTGACAGTACAATTTTAATCTCAGTAGTTTTACCATCATTGATCAACCATCGAAAGACCAATTAAAACAAGGAATAAGCGAAAACATAGTATTAGTTCGAAAAGTTTGAAGTTTATATTATATTTTTTTTATTGACAATATTAAATATTGAATACATCCTTCTATTTCGTCTTTATTTTTTGCAGTCCTAAGACAATTGACCCTCTTCACTTCGCCGGAAAAGCAAAGTGCATATTTCTTAAAAAGCCGTAAAAATCAAGGATTACACCTTTTTAGGGAACAAGTTAGACATACGAGCTATATTATGTATTTTACTTGTTAAAAATAACAGCTTTTAAAAGTTTTGTGAAGAAGTCATCAGCATCTTTGACTTCTAGATTTTTTTTTCACTTCTTTCAATATTTGAGGAGTTTTAAACTGAAAAAATGCTAAAATAAAACAACTGGCCCAAATTTTTTGAAACTTTGGCTTAAATTAGTTTAATGTATTAAAAAAATTAAACCTCTTTCGGTCATCTTTTTAAAGAAAATACGTATTTTTGGTAAAAAAAAATGGAGCAGTGTGCAGAGTAATGAAACCGACTCTTCGTTTTTTAAATGCTGCGGCTAGCTCAGAGATATTGTAGGTTCTTCCCACCAAGTTTATATTTTGTGACTGCCCATGAACCCAAGAAAATGAAATATATCCGATTGGGACAAATCGGAAAACTTTATTGTTTCGGTTTTTCTGGAATTGTGTAATCAGTTCGCTACGGCCGCGATCCTGGTTGGAGTCGCATGTTCCTCGCTTCTTGTCGTTCCTTGATGTCTTCTGCGGTGGGTCTCCTTGACGGTGTCGTTTTCGTCGGGTCCTTTTGCTTCTTGACGCGGTCTGCGGCGACGCTCCTTGATGGTGTCCTTGTCTGGAACTCTGGATGCTGTGCTTCCAAAGACAATCGTAATCCTTTAATGCTAGGACTGCTCACACCAGATCCAGGACTTCAGGTTTTAAAAGAGCATGACAGTCAGATCGGTTGCAGGTTAGGGAATCAGCACGTTTTGCATATAACATTGGGTGTCCACTTCTCGTTCATCTGCATTTTAAATCCAAAATAACTTAAATAGGCGTCCTCTACATCTATCGTTGTTTGTTTTTTATTTCCTTTAAAGATAAATTGGCCACAAATGAAGCAAAAATTGTTTCGGTCATTTTTACAACTTCCTCGTAGTTTCGAAATCATGAAAAGTTTAAAGGAATGTGAATATTAATTCCTAGTTGACTAATAAAAAAAAGCATGCTTAGAATCTTAATCATAAGCTCTACGAAGTTACTTTAAGCTGTAATCCCCCTCCAGCTTACAACTTACGCCCATGTATAAATATGTTTAAAGCAAGGGTAACTTGTGTTCAAAAATAGTTATGAGTTACGTGAAATAGTGACAGGTTTGGGCACAGTTTGTGAATCGTCACTGTGAAGGAAGTAAGAAAAACAATTTTAAAAAATCCAAAACAACTCACAAAATTTTGATGAGTGTCCTAAAAATTGAGGACATAAGGTGTCTTTGGATCAAAAATGCATTGTAGAAGAAAATATTTTTATTTAATTTTTAAACGCTGTTCACAAATGAAGATTTTTAAACTTTGCTGTGACTTTAAAAGTTTGAATGCGTCCACCTTCTCTTGTGGTTCAGTTAGATTGAATTTTCTAAAACGACCGTATAAAAGAGACATGTAACTATTTAATTCCGAAAAGATTACCAAAATTGGTTAACCACTCTTGAAGATATATCCCAAAAGACGAAGAAAATTTGTGATTTTCTTAAATTAAAGATACCGCAAATACCAGAGCTGATGGACTATAGGTGTAGTGGAAACTTATGCTTGGAAAAGCCTCATTTATCGAAATAAAATGGTGGCAGGCCTGGACACCGACCCATGTCACATTTTGTCGGCCTGTGTAATATATTGAAGGGATTCCCTAAACTGTTGAACGGCTGAATTGTTGAATTTTGGTCAGCTGTTAATCAGCTGTTCCATACAAAGTCAACTTTCAGAAATTTCAGCAATTCAACAGCCTCGAGGCTGTCGAAAATTTTGTTGAATCGTTGAAAACCAGAGTTGTCACCTTATTTTACTAAAAGTCATGGCAACTCTGCAACATTTTACTATTATAAGTTCGCAATATTTACTTTAAAATCAAATTAGCAATTCTATTAATAGTTTTTCTTATTTAGCTAACAATTTTAGTCAGTAAGACACAATAAAAAATCGAAATTTACATGTTTTAAGTTCCGTGAAACTTTTCAACAAATAACAGCTGTTTGAAAATTCAACAAGAACCATTTTGGGTCGTTCCCTTAATTGCTGAAATTTTCTGTTGAATTTTAAACAATTCAACAGTTTAGGGAATCCCCTCATTGTTTAACTACAAACAATCGATAACTTTAGGTTGAATATTTGCTAAAGTTCGTTGACCGATCAGCTGCTTCCAAGCTAAAAGAAGCGGCAAATGGTATAATAAGTTTGATCGTTCGTTATTTTTACTTTTGTGCACCAATTGGAATAAAAACAAGAGAGAAGAAGAAGAAGAGAGCTATAGTCGGGTGCCCCGACTATCAGATACCCGTTACTCAGCAAAAGGGAGTGCAAGGGAGATGGAGATATAACATTTTAATCGCGCATAACTTTTTAACGAATGGACCGATTTGAAAAATATCTTCTACATTTCGAAAGGTATTAATCAACACAATAAAACTGCATTTTCCGAAATCTTTAAAGGTATGCCCACACCTTTAAAAATCGTCAGACACCTTTTAAAATCGTTTAAGGCGATTGTAGGCTTTAGAGAGGGCGTGGCCCTTAGCTGAAACAAACTTGCGCTGCGTAGGAAGCCCAAGAATATGTGTGGGTAATCCCAACTTTCTAGCTTTTGTAGATTCCGAGATCTCAGCGTTCATACGGACGGACAGACAGGCAGACAGACGGACAGACAGACATGGATAGTGTTCCTGATCAATAACATATATATACTTTATAGGGTCAAAATGCATCGCCCTAAAAACAAGGAAAATTTTTTGGTTTTTAGGCGAGGTGTTTCCGCCGGAGGGAATTTTAGGTCTTATAAGTTTATTACACTAAATACTGTTTTTTTTTTATAATTTCATAGCAAGTTACATGATTACTTCTAATTGAATGCATAGAAATATTAATTTATTAACAGATTTATTTTATTTCAAATGCTTTGAAATCTGGTTCGTAACCTCTCAAGAAGGTTCCGTCAGTGCCTTTAAATGTGTTTGTAGTTCCCCAACAGTAGCCTCCCGAAGCCGTTTCTCGCGAGTCCGCAATGGTGTGCTTCGCAATCTTGCTCCCGCCGTCCTTTTTTGTCCTTGTTGTCGGCACCAACGCTGAATGGATCGCAAGCCAAATTAAAGTTGATTGTATCTCTATTAAATGAAAACTGTCTAATTATTGAATGAGAATAGAAAAAAATAAGAAGCACATACCTTCAGAGTGGCTTTCCAAAGATTTAAGCAGGCTTATTCCCTGTTGCTCCCTTACTTACCATTTTAAAAAGAGCGAAAAGTGGTTTGCGGAAGCTGGATCTCAAAGACGTTCTCGATCTAAAAAAAGAAAAAATAATACCCTCTGAAAGGGTATAAAAATTGTTAGAAATTAATATAAAAATTCACTACTAACAGTCAAAATTTTCATTTAGCCTGCGATTGCGTTTGCTGCTACTTCTGGAAAAAATAGAAGCAGCAAGAGCAAATTTCGATCACTGACGAAATGACGCAGTAGAAATTTTGGGGGTTGTTTTTACTTACACTCAGCGTCATATCTCTGCGTACAGGGCAAATAAATTTTAATTTGTCACTTTGACAGGAAAAATCTAGGGCTAGACGTGATATAAAAAACCAATGCTTTTTGTTACGGATAGTCCCACCAATTACCTTCATATTCAATATTTTAGAAAATTTGTACCTTCATTGGTACCCTTATAATTCGTACTTCCCCAAAACCTTTTAAAATAACATGCTTTCAAAAGTTTGCGTACAGCTGGTGATAGTTGCATTTATTGACCATTTTATCACAATTTAATAAGAGGTTGGATAACCTTTCCGTTTTAAAACTTCGGCAAGACGCTTTGGCATAGAATTAACCAACTTCTCAGTCTCAGCTTCGGCTATTTGGTCCCATTCCTGTTGCAATATGGTTTTTAGCATTGTCTTTGACGTAATTGAGTGCTGCCTGATTTTGCAGTTGGAAGTAAATTCTGCTTTTCGAGGGCTTCCCCGCTCTTGCGCCAGATCAATTTTTTTCCTTTTATTCCAAATATGCAAAACTTACTTTCATCTGAAAAAATTACGGACTTCCAAAACTCTGGTGGCTTGGAAATGTGGTTCTTTGCAAATTGGATTCGTTTCTCTCGATTTGTTTTGGAGATATAGGGCTTCTTTCTGGCCACGCAGCTCATGTATCCGGATTTTTTTATAATCCTTCGGATAGTCGAGTAGGAAATGGTTTTAGAAAACCGACTTTCCACCTCTTGCTGCACTTCTCGGGAAGTCAATTTCGGATTGTTTTGAACCATAAATATGACTTTCCTTTTTTCCCTTTTTGTTAATCGACATGGGCGGCCTTCTCGGAGTTTAGGATGTATAGAACCGGTCGAAATATAATTATTTATGACTCTCTGCACTGAGGAGTGTGCGCGACCTACGATTCCGCCAATATCTCTTAAGCTTTTCCCTTCCAAATGCAATTTTAAAATGATTTTCCTTTCGGAGTCTTGAATTTGCTTTCCTTTGCCGTCCATGATTAAAAATGCATTGACAAATCGTTTGACAATTGCATCTTTGCCTACCTTGATAATGCAAATCAAATCGGACCACTAATTTACCAATAAATGCAACTATCACCAGCTGTACGCAAACTTTTGAAAGCATGTTATTTTAAAAGGTTTTGGGGAAGTACGAATTATAAGGGTACCAATGGGACTATCCGTAACAAAAAGCATAAGTTTTTTATATCACGGTAGCCCTAGATTTTTCCTGTCAAAGTGACAAATTAAAATTTATTTGCCCTGTACGCAGAGATATGACTCTGAGTGTATGCACTTGAGAATGCGGCATGTGCGGTGCATAAATGCAGTTCTCGGTATATATATATATATATATATATGTGCGTATTCTGCTGCATCATCTTTTTAAAGCAAGAACTATTTACATATACACATACATATTGTGACGACCCATCGTCACAAACAATAAAAAAGAACATTCCAAAAAGCCACACTCGACCGCTCTGGGCACACTCAACGGCGCCTATATAAGCAGAGGCAAGACCCAAGATTAGGCACTTACGTTCCGACGATCTTCGAGAAAACACATCAGCAACAATCCGGGTAAGTGTTCTGGTAGATAGTCTTGGTATTGGTGGTGGATCCGTAGGAGTTCGCCCAGTTGAGGAAATGTTCGTTAGCGATATCGCAAACGATAGTTACGCGAAACTTAAACGGAAAACGACTATCGCCTCGGATCCGAAAACGATAAAAAAAAGGAATCACTGGTCGCTCAGTTTGTGGCAGAGAAAGTTTCGTTCTCGATAGCTCGTAAACGGATCGCTTGCGAGCCTTTGGTTATATCTTTAGCGAGGCGATTTCAAAATCATTTACGAGCCGAAATTAATATTAGTAGCGGATCAAAAAAGATATTGTAAAAGCTGTTTCATTCCATTTCATTCCTACAGTGAAAGCAGTACTACATTTTTGGCTTTTCTTTTTTATTTTAATATACTCTAATACTCTTTAACATATGAGATTCTTTTTGAGTTCTTAAACTTTATACTTTCATCAGGTTCTGACTCCTAGATATCCTGTCCTGGGCGTACTGGAAAAACTTCTGGGTTATCCTGTCGAAATCGGCATCTTCCAGGGAAAATCTTTCTTTAAATCCCGCTGTAAAAAAACGATTTTGTAATATTGTACATAATTATTCGTATGAAAATACTTACTACTTACTACTAGAGTAGAATTATAAAATTAATGGCAAGTAAATTTGCACATCAGTAAAAAACTGCGCGATGGGTTAATCCCACTGCAAAATTCCAAGAAGAAGGCTGCGGAAAGAAGAAGAATAATATTTAATTTATTTATATATTTATACCCGTTACTCGTAGAGTAAAAGGGTATATTGTATTCGTGCAAAAGTATGTAACAGGGAGAAGGAAGCGTTTCCGACCCTATAAAGTATATATATTCTTGATCAGGGTCACTAGCCGAGTCGATATAGCCATGTCCGTCTGTCCGTCTGTCCGTCTGTCTGTCTGTCTGTCTGTCCGTCTGTCCGTATGAACGCTGAGATCTCGGAAACTATAAAAGCTAGAAGATTGGCATTTTGCATACAGATTCTAGGAGTTCCTACGCAGCGCAAGTTTGTTTCAAAAAGGTGCCACGCCCCCTCTAACGCCCACAATCGCTTATATACGATTTTAAAAATTTCAATATTTCGGAAAAGTAAAAATGCAGTTTTATTGTGTTTATCAATACCTATCGAAATGTAGAAGAAATTTTTCAAATCGGACCATTCGTTAAAAAGTTATGCGTGTTCAAAGTTTCTATCTCGATCTCCCTCGCACTCCCTCTACCTGAGTAACGGGTATCTGATTGTCGGGGCACCCGACTATAGCGTTCTCTCTTGTTTTTTGTTGTAATGGCGTTTAAACTCACTCTTTGCGTCACACCACTGAATTAAACACTCAATTAGAATTAATTAATTACTGATTTTGTTTATTTTATAAAACACTTTTAAAAAATTTTGGCTTTTATACGACTGCACTCTGCAAGTTTCTAATCACAAAAGAACACACGCACAAAAGAAACGCAAAGAAACGACCCAGCGGACCAAGGCGCGATAGTATAGCGAAACTATCGCAAAATGTTCGTAAACGGACTTAGAAACGATAGGCATCCGCGAGCTTTTACTAAAGTCTCGTTAAATGTTCGCAAACGGACTCAAAAACGAGCGTTTAGTAAACAAAAACCGGGCGACATTATTTTTAGCCTTATGTCCAGTTTTCATTCACTTTTGAGATCGTTTGCGATAGTTTTGCGAGACTTTACCGTTTTTGTTCCACTTCGTTTCTTGTTTCCATGGCTGATGCGCAGTTTCTCGTTCGTTTCTTTTCGTTTCTTTTGTGCGTGTGTTCTTTGTGCTTAGAAACTTGCAGAGTGCAGTCGTATAAAAGCCGAAATTGTTTAAAAGTGATTTATTAAATAAACAAAATCTGTAATTAAATTATAATTGAGTGTTTAGTTCAGTGCTGTGACCCAAAGAGTGAGTTAAAACGGCTTTAAAACCAAAAAACAAAACAGAAATAAATCAAAAATCACATGTGCGTTCTTCTTCGTTTTTCAGCCTTCTTCTTGGAATTTTGCGGTGGAAGTAAAGAGAAGAGCAATAGAATTTAATAATGTCATTAAAACGCAAGAGGAGGAATTATATATGCGAATCGAAACATATAATAAACAGTACTGCTAAGATAAATACTGTTGAAAAACATGCGGCAGATATTAGTTTTCCAGAGGAATTTTGTGATGGTGTTTCTGATTGTTCTAATGTTTTAGTTGAGTCTTATAAATGTACCATGAAGTACCACAAAATCTCATTACCCCTTTTAATTTAATTAATTTTTATGATTTAAAGTTTAAGTACTCCAAAAGAATCTCATATGTTAAAGAGTCTCATAAATGTACCATGAAGTACCACAAAAATTTTTATGAATTATTTGATACCATATTTAAAAAGATATTAAAATAAAAAAGAAAAACAAAAAATGTAGTACTGCTTTCACTGTAGGAATAAAATGGAATGAAACACCTTTTATAATATCTTTTTCGATCCGCTACTAATATTAATTTCGGATCGTTAATGATATTAAAATCGCCTCGCAAAAGATATCACCAAAGGCTCGCAAACGATCCGTTTACGAGCTATCGAAAACGAAACTTTCTCTGCCACAAACTGAGCGATAGCGACTGAGCGGCGATAGCCGTTTTCCGTTTAAGTTTCGCGTAACTATCGTTTGCGATATCGCTAACGAACACTTGGTCCACTGGGGAACGATTCCGTGTGCCGAGAAACTGCGCATCAGTCAGTTTCCATGGAAACAAGAACAGAAGTGATACAAAAACGGTAAAGTCTCGCTAAACTATCGCAAACGAGCTCAAAAGTGAATGCAAACTGGACTGAAAAATATGTCGCCCGGTTTTTGTTTACTAACATTTAACGAGACTTTAGTAAAAGCTCGCGGATTTCTATCGTTTCTTAGTTTGTTTACGAACATTTTGCGATAGTTTCGCTTTTTTATCGCGCTTTGGTCAACTGGGAATGCTTCATCCGTCAACATCTCCTCAAAACTTTCCAAAACAGTCGACTGTCTTAAAGGACTCAATAGGCATCGCTTCTTTGGCCTTTAGAGTTCTCCACAAACCTTGGCCTTTATAACAGATATTTCAGATCGAAGAGCCACAATTTCTACTGTCTAAGATAGCTGTAAACAAAACATAATTGTAATGTATTTATTTAAAAAACATTTGGACGTTTTATTACCTGAGTGCTGAGTGTTTGGAACATTTTCGTGTACTTCTGCTAGTTGCCCAGAATTTAAATTAAAAAGAGTGCCGTAGTTGTCTGACATTTTCAAATATTATACAAGAGAGAACGTTATAGTCGGGTGCCCCGACTCAGGTAAAGGGAGTGCGAGGGAGATGGAGGTAGAAACTTTGATCACGCATAACTTTTTTACGAATGGTCCGATTTGAAAAATTTCTTCTACATTTCGATAGGTATTTCACAATAAATCTGCATTTTTACTATTCCAAATAATTAAATTTTTAAAATCGTATATAAGCGATTTTGGGCGTTAGAGGGGGCGTGGCACCTTCTTGAAACAAACTTGCGCTGCGTAGGAACTCCAAGAATCTTCTTGCCAAATACCAATCCTCTAGCTTTTATAGTTTCCGAGATCTCAGCGTTCATACGGACAGACAGACGGACATGGCTATATCGACTCGGCTAGTGACCCTGATCAAGAATATATATACTTTATAGGGTCGGAAACGCTTCCTTCTAGCTGTTACATACTTTTGCACGAATACAATATACCCTTTTACTCTACGAGTAACGGGTATAATAATTAATGGCAAGTATTGGGTTGTCAAAAAAGTCCTGCGGTATTTTTATTATATTCTTTTTTTCTATCGAGCTTTTAAGTGACTCGAAGCTTCTTCAAATGTTTTATAACGGCTTGATGACTTAAGCCAAGCTCTTGACCGATGCTTCGGCTACTACTATGCCGGTTTTACCGCAATTTTCTACGACAAGCCTTCCTTCTTTGACCACCTCTGCACCAGAACGAAAACGTTGAAACCATCGTTGTGCGGTGGAAATGGAAACTGTATCGTGTCCATAAACTGCACAAATTTTATTGGCGGGTTGAGATGCATTTTTGCCTTTATCGTAGTAGTACTGTAAAGTATGCCGTATTTTCTCTTTATTTTGCTCCATGATTGCGACGCTATAACTCACGAACGACTTAAAAGGAAGGACAATCAATCAAACACGTGCTAGCGCGTGAAATGAGCTTTCCAAAAGGGTATATTATGACCAGATGCGACAAATAAAATAAGAACTACGCGCTTACAGCGCCAACTAGCGAAAATACCGCAAGACTTTTTTGACAGCCTAATATGTAGACTAGGAGCCGGTTTCTCGATTTCCGGCTAACATCGAACATTCTCGAACAGATAAAGGATTTGGCTTCCTTGAGCATAAATATGAGAGCTAACTTTGACAGGGATTCGGATTACCTGTTAAGTCTTTTTCTGCTCGTTAAATTGACATACGATTTTCCAATGCCAACTAAGATGAAGAGAAGATATCACAGCTGATTTTGCCTTTGACTTATACCGAAACAGCTTATGAAATAATCAAAGCATGCAAGTTTTTGCGCCTTACAGCTCAATTCTGTGCCCTAACAGCACTTTGTAATTGTTTCTCGCTCAAATATACTGTGTTTATACGATTCCGAATTCACCCAATCATTTCACACTTTCTCCCGATTCGTGTGTATAAACGACAAAGTTGACTATTACTGTGTTTATCCGATTCCGAATTCACGTAATCATTTCACACTTTCACCCGATTCGTGTGTATAAACGACAAATTTGACTATTACTGTGTTTATACGATGCCGAATTCACGCAATCATTTCACGCTTTCAGCTGATTCGTGTCTGTATAAACGCCATTTCGTGAATTCGGCAACACACGAAAGTTGACTATGATTTCAGCCTGAAAGTGTGAATTGGTGGTGCGCTACCAACTTAACGCTATACAAATCAGGTGGCGACGCTGTGTATAAAAGTGGAAAATTAAACGCAAATTTAGGAACAAAGTTCTTAATTTAAGAAATTTTGGTTCTTTAATTTTGTTCTTACAATAAGAACAAACGTTCGTAAAATAAGAGCAAACATTCCTAAAATTAGACAATTTTATTTTTAAATTAAGAAAATGTTATTCTAAATCTAAAAAAATATATATTTTATTTATGAACTACAAAAATGATCCATATTTTGTCCAATAACACTGGTCGACAAAATCGAGACTTTTTCTCGGCCCAAGAATGAAAGTTAAAATCCTTTCAGGTTTTGTAACTTTTATTCTTGGCCTTATTTTTTGTCGACCAGTGTAATCTACGAGAGAAAATTAATTTAAGAAAACCAATTTAATAAAATAAAAATTATCTTGATCAAACAAGTAACAAGTAAATTATCTTGATCAAACAAGTAACATTTATTTAGACAAAAAATCATGGTTTTTATACCCGTTACTCGTAGAAGTAAAATGGTATATTGTATTCGTGCAAAAGTATGTAACAGCTAGAAGAAAGCGTTTCCGACCCTATAAAGTATACATATTCTTGATCAGGGTCACTAGCCGAGTCGATATAGCCATGTCCGTCTGCATGAACGCTAAGATCTCGGAAACTACAAAAGCTAGAAAGTTGGGGTTACCCACATATATTCTTGGGCTTCCTACGCAGCGCAAGTTTGTTTCAGCCGAGGGCCACGCCCCCTCCAACGCCCACAATCGTCTTAAACGATTTTTTAAAGATTTCGGATAAGTATAAAAGCAGTTTTATTGTGTTTATCAATACCTATCGAAATGTTGAAGAAATTTTTCAAATCGGACCATTCCACTATGGGCAAAGAATTCGAAAGTGAGGTAAAAAAGTCAAATGTGGTCGTTTAATAATCTTTATTTCAGCGTTACAATGGTTAGTAGCACAGATATTTTCGACATTAATAAATATAAGTCTCCAGATGGTATCTTTAACACAAACTCTGCATTTCAGTGTCACTTGAAATGTTTTTAATCTTCATCAGTGGTAAATGGTGTGCGGTGTTCATTAAATGATTGTATGAATAGTACTTCAGTACTAACTTAGTTATTTAACTTAATCAAAATATTACATTTATTTCAGCCAGGCCGATTGAGACTTCTTGGGACCAGAGCTGTTGCGCTTGCATTTCCCGTATTTGATTTTTTTTTCTCATAATTCTCATCCCCGACATTAAACAGCTGATCAGAGGGTAAATAATCGGCCATGGCAAACTAGGCATCATTTCTGGAGAGATCCCTTAATTTGTATGGAGATGTAAAAATTGTAATTACTCTTATTATTATTCCTGGTCTTAAATTCATATCTTAATTATTATTGATATTTTCAGGCAGGCTTACAAGGCATGGATACCTAAGACCTGCATTCGGCCAAGCAAAAACCGGGAATGCTTCAGGCATTAACAATTGTAAATATTATTAATGAATACATATACAAATATTACATGAAAAAAGGTTATTTTTATTGTAGGAAATCAGATACTGCAAAACAGTGGAAAACCAAAACTGCGAGGATGTAGAAAAGCAGATATTGCAAGTGGAGGAAAACCATAACTAAGTCCGTGTGGAAAATCTATAATGCGGCAAGTCGAAAAACCAGTGGATTTTGGCCTGCAATCTACTGCCAGAGATCCAGATAGAAACCTCATTTCCTCCTTACTTTTTGTGCCACCCCCGTGTATTTTGAAACCAGAGATGGATGAAGTGTAAGGGGTGAATGAGGTTTAGTCCTTTCCGCTTGTATGGAGAAACCTGATAAAAATATGTTATTTTCCAGGTGGGATGTCAGACGACAACAAGGAAGCGTTGGTCAGGCTGGAGGTGCAGAATCAGGAGTTCTTGGAGGCTCAACGAAATCGATGCCACCTTTGTGCAGAGCATGCGCGAGGTTCTGGCGGAGGATCGGGCCGAGACCCAAAGATTCATGCGGGAATTGTTGAAGTCAAGTTAAAGCTGATATATTTCAAGTACAATACAAATACAAATCAATATTTGAAATATTAACCAAACTATTGGGTGGGAAAGAAAGTCATGTCGTTTTTTTTAGAAATTGTTTTTAATCTAATTTATTTACGACTAATCGAGCACCAGGGTCACACTTTTTAGTTTTGTTTTAAAGCTTATTGTCTTAGGTACTATCGATGAAAATTTGGAAATTATTCGATAACATTTGTGGAAGCTATAGCAAATTAAACATGGAGGATCAAATTGAGCATTTTCGGCATATTTTGCTTTTTTATTTCCGAAAAGGAAAAAAAGCGGTCGAAAAATTGTGCGAAGTGTATGGTAAAGATGCCATGAGTGATCGCCAATGTCAGCGCTGGTTAGCCAAATTCAGGCTTGGAGATTTTGGAGTTAAAGACGCCCTACGTTCTGGTCAACCATCGGCCGTTTTTGACGAACAAATTCAGGCTTTGCTGGATGAAAACCGGCGTTATTCAACGCGGGAATTGTCAGAGAAGCTCAGTGTGTCGCATACAACGGATGAAAACCATTTGAAGAAACTTGGCTACGTAAACAAGCTCGATGTTTGGGTTCCGCATAACTTAAAGGATATTCACCTAACTAAGCGTATCAATATCTGCCATTCTCTGCTGCAACGGAATAAAAACGATCCTTTTTTAAGCGGATCATTACTGGCGACGAAAAGTGGGTTGTTTACAATAATGTCCAACGAAAAAGATCATGGAGCAAGAAAGATGAGCCAGCCCAAGCCACATCAAAGGCCGATATCCATCAGAGGAAAGTTATGCTGTCTGTTTGGTGGAATTGGAAGGGTGTAGTGCACTTTGAGCTGCTGGGACGGAATGAAACCATCAATTCAGATGTGTACTGTCGCCAGCTATCCAATTTGGCGGGAAACATTAAAGAAAAGGAGCCGGCACTAGCTAATCGCAAGGGTAAGGTCTTTCACCATGACAAGGCTAGGCCCCACACATCTTTGGTCACTCGGCAAAAATTAACGGAGCTGAATTGGGAAGTGCTAGCACATCCACATTATAGTCCGGACTTAGCACCTTCAGATTACCATTTGTTTCGCTCTCTTCAAAACTCTTTGAATGGTAAAAACTTTGATTCAGAAAACCACTTGTCTCGATTCTTTGCTGGAAAAGACCAAAAGTTCTTCGAGCGCGGAATTATGCAGCTGCCCGAGAGATGGTTATTTGTGGTCGAACAAAACGGTCAATATATGATATAAGTAAATAATTTTTGAAAATATTGAAAAAAACGACATGACTTTCTTGCCAACCCAATAATAGTGCAATTTTCATTTATTTTGAACTGCTTCTCAAAGGAAAGAAACAATGTATTCCTTAAGGTGAACCCTAAGATCGGATGGATCGCATTCTGGAGATTTCAATATATGGTTGCACTGCCAGTCTTGTGGTTGCTGGTTACTTTCCAATTCGTTGATTGGCGTAAACTTCTCCCTTCTCATTTCCACGAAGTTATAAAGTGTGCCGCAAGCCAACACAACATATGGAAAAAATTCAGAAGCCACGGTAGCAAAGGGTATGCAGGATCTCCCAGGATAATAAAGGGAAGTTTTTTGTTGTCCACCAGTTTTATAAATTCCGGAATAATTCGGCTATGGTTCTTGAAAATTCCTGATTCTTTAAAGACCGTCGCGTCGTGGACACTTCCCGTAAATTTCATGCTGACGTCTCTAAACCTAAAAATAAATAATATTTAGAAAAACAACCAATATTTAAATATGTAGGTATATACTAACAAGTAATTGTTGTCAACTACAGCTTGCATGACCATCGAAATCCATCCCTTTCGATTTACGAAATCCATGTAGCCAATCATTGGGGCTTTAAAAAGAATTTGTAATTAATATTCTAGGAGGCATTTTACCGTCAATAGCTCCAATCACGTTAGGAATGCGACACATTTTTTCAAATGCACCTGCATTTGGAATGCATTCATCCAGATTTGGGAATGAAATTAATGCACTCGTAAGTTTCAATATTGCTTTAACAACAATATGAAAGTACTTGTGCACGGTACTTTTATGTACTCCAAATACATCCCCAATCACTCGATACTCGGCACAGGTCGCCAGTTTGTATACGGTGGTGGCCACTTGTTTCTTCAAGGGGACAGGAACGGTTAGAAACATGCTCTGCATCGGTAAGTAGGGACGTAGCAATTCGCACAATTCAAAAAATGAAGTCTTTGACATACGTAAGTTCTCAAAAAACCAAATTTCATTTTTTGGCTCTTGCATAAGTGCCCAAAAAGCATTGCTTCTTGGCCTGCTCCTAAGTCTTCGCACTCTAGGTATCTTCAGGCTGAGAGTCGAGGTTGCAGCCGCGAAAATCTGCATCCGCATCCTATGACTTAAAATACCAAATTTTTTACGTCTGGCATATCTACTGAAAGCAAATCACGAAATGTACATATGTGTCGTATAAACAGGGCTTATTTCTATATCGCGTTTTCAAAAAATCGTGATTTTCATCGTACAAACATAGTAAAAGCAAAGATAATATAAACAGTAAGATGTGTAACGCCCATACAACTGAATGTCCGGCAAAATTTTTGGTGTGGATTCAGAAAGTGGATTTACAATCTTCTTAGTGTGCGTTTTCCGTGTAAGATTCTTTGGTTGTGTTAGTGTATAATTTCGTTTGGTCTGCTGCGAAATAGGCTCGAACTAGCATCTGACTGGCCCGTCGTAGTAAGGGCCCGTGGGCTCGGGGTGTAGTCGCTTGACTGCGGATCTGAGTTCGGACTGAGTTCAACTCCGACCGAACGCAATCCTTATTTTTTTTTTGTTTTTTTTTTATCATTGTTTATTCAATGTAAATATATATAATTGAAAGAAAGGTAATAACCATTAATGGATTGATTTATTTTGGTGTAAATTATTTGCTTCTAGGGATAGTGTGGTTGCTTTATCGTTTAAAAAATAAAATTATTATTATTTTGGGTCCCTGAATTGAATATATTTTGTACACTTCAATAAGAATTTTTGTAAATAAAATTATAAAAGTAAACTCGGAGGCGTATTTCATAAACTTTTAATTCAAAAGTAATGAATTTAAAAGATTTGCTTAAAATGCTTCTGCTTTTAGAACTTTATTTTTTTTTTCCAATTTTGTTCAATTTTTTTTTGCTAATCATGATAAAGTACCATAAGCGTTTAAAACATCTATCAAAATAATTTCACAAGTGTTCAGTAATTAGTTTGAATTCAGTATTAATTATCGATATTCGGCACAAACAAATAAATTGTGATGTGAGTTCAACAAATATTCGATGTTTATTTAATGCTCAACCATTTTTCAGTCGATTATCGATCGTTTCTGGTAAATCGATATCGATGATGTCATCAACCCATGAACAAAAGTCACATTCTTCATTTGGCTGTCGACGAGTGCACATCTCTCAGATCCTCAATTGATTTTTTACTTTCAGCAATGAATAGTCGGGAAAAGGGAAGACGCCTCTTAATTGGCAATAAATGCTCCCTGGCGCATTGTATGAAATCAAAGCGGGACTTTCCGGCCATAAAATTGTTTAAGTTTCCCAGTAATGATGAATTTCTCTTCATAGAATGGGCAAAGCAATGCGGCTTTACGGAAGATTTTGTGGCGAACTCCGGTACGCTCTTCTTATGCGAAGACCACTTTTTACCTGAAAACATCGGTCAAAAATATTTAAAATGGTAGAGATTGTCAACACAGAAGATAACATTGACTTAACCCTTCTTCAATCTCCTCCAAGCAAAAGGATTCGATCTGAGTCTCCAACGGAATCTTGTCGTCAATGCCATAAGCACGTAAAAACTTTAAAGGCCTTTCAAAAACAAATTTTTTCCGATAAAAAAAGATTTACAATATAGAAAAAAGAGAATAGAATTGCTGAAAAAAGAAAATGTCAATCTTAAAAGGCGAGTAGAACGGCTTAAACAAAAAGCAAGCCAGAATTTTGTTGCGGAAGTAGATTCCATGGCCTTGACTGAAAATGAAAACATTTTAGTAAAAATGCTCATAAAAGAGAAAAATGGACAAATTATTTGCTCAATCCATTTTTATACCCGTTACTCGTAGAGTAAAAGGGTATATTGTATTCGTGCAAAAGTATGTAACAGGGAGAAGGAAGCGTTTCCGACCCCATAAAGTATATATATTCTTGATCAGGATCACTAGCCGAGTCGATCTAGCCATGTCCGTCTGTCCGTCTGTCCGTCTGTCCGTCTGTCTGTCTGTCTGTCTGTCTGTCTGTCTGTCTGTCCGTATGAACGCTGAGATCTCGGAAACTATAAAAGCTAGAAGATTGGTATTTGGCATGAAGATTCTTGGAGTTCCTACGCAGCGCAAGTTTGTTTCAAAAGGGTGCCACGCCCCCTCTAACGCCCACAATCGCTTATATACGATTTTAAAAATTTCAATATTTCGGAAAAGTAAAAATGCAGTTTTATTGTGTTTATCAATACCTATCGAAATGTAGAAGAAATTTTTCAAATCGGACCATTCGTTAAAAAGTTATGCGTGTTCAAAGTTTCTATCTCCATCTCCCTCGCACTCCCTTTACATGAGTAACGGGTATCTGATTGTCGGGGCACCCGACTATAGCGTTCTCTCTTGTTTTAGATCATTATCAACCTACATATTTTTGCGAAATTGTCTAAAGCTTAAGCTTCCCAGTCCTTCGTCGTTGCATAAATGGAGCTCCATTAAAAAACTTCAACCAGGCGACAATGAATGCTATAAAAGATGCAATTGTAACGATGAATAAAGCTGAGAAAGAGTGTATAATCGCATGTGATTAAGTATCAATAAAAAAGAACTTGACGTATAATTCATTTGTCGACATAATCGATGGTCTGGAGCATTTACTAGAGCGCACGAATAACTTGGGAACACATATTTGCGTATTTATTTTAAGAGGTATTTTTTTCAAATTGGAAGTTTGTTTTAAATTATTTTGTTCCCGCTACATATATAAAAGGCGATGAGCTCAAATCTCTTATTTTTAAAAATATTGGCGTTTCTGAATATGTCGGGTATTTCGTAAGGGGATTAGTATTTAATCAAGGAGGAAATAATAGGAAATGCTGTTCTCTTCTTGGGGTAACTAAAGAAATCCCTTTCTTCCATTTGAAGAAAAAAAGTATTTCGTGTTGTTTGATATTATATTATCTTTGGTAATAGTAAGTGTGTGTGTGCAGACAGCTGTCCTACAGTATCTCTTCAGTTCTGGCGTCCCATATCGGTGACAATTCCTTAGGCCAAACGCTCGGCCGCTGTCGACGTCAGCAGAGCAGTCGGCGCAGCGTCGACGTGAAAGAAAGAGAAGCCGATATTTATATATTGCGCTCTCTTTCCTTGTCTTATAATTTGCCTGCACTCGACGTTAGCAGAGACAAATTTCCTAACTGGAAAAGCACTGAGTTTAGGCAGTTTTTATTATACACTGGTATTGTACTATTTATTTTTATACCCTTGCAGAGGGTATTATAATTTCAGTCAGAATAATCAAACAAATATAAGAAAATTCATTGTAACTTTGCAGGAAGTAGGCGTTTTGATTTCTGACAACATAAAAAGGTATTTCTTTTATCTGCAAGGGTATATAAGCTTCGGCTGGCCGAAGCTAGCTTCCTTTCTTGTTATTATTGCACTGTGCATATAGACTGCTCTGTTCTCAAAAGCAACGGGAAAATAATATTGAAATTGCTCAACAAATATTACATTTATTTGTTGAAAATTTTCCCATTGTTTTTGGTGCAAACAGTGTGACTTACAATGTTCACGGCTTACTCCATGTAAGAGACACTATAAATCAAGTCGGAAATCCGATTTTAGGATCTTCTTACTCATTTGAGAACTACTTGCAGCTCCTTGAAAAATCTTTTAAAAAAAAACTTTTATATTAGAACAAGGAGGAAAAATACGTAGCCCCAGTAGAAGAACAAGCGAAGTTAGTAGGCAGAAATCTTAAAATGAACGACTGCGCACTTAGTGATAGGAAACCTGATAATTTTTGTTTTGTTAGAGATGAGGTTCCAATTAAAATAGAATCTTTTGAAGGGGTAGAAGGATAAATTTTTATTTATGGTAGGGAATTGAAAGATAAGGAAAATTTTTTTAATGAGCCCATAAATTCTACTAGCCTAGGTATATATTTAGTTAATCACTATGGACGGCAGTCCATGTAGTGACGAAGCGCACCAGGAGAGTGTGCGAAGGCGACTACTATTATATAGCCGCAAAATTGAAAATCTGCTGTGATAGTCCGATCGTAATGAGTAATACACCAATCGAAAGGTATTGCAAAAACTTAAAGGATTGCATACCAAGACTTTAAGAAAATCAATTGGCTTGGGAGAGAGAGCGGTGAAAGTAAAAAAGTGCAAATTTCGAAATTTGGAGCTGTTGGGGCCGGTGGGGATAAATGCCCCCTCGCAATGTTTTAGTTGTGTTCCTATTGAAAATACCCGTCGAATTAGGGGTCATATGATAAAATCCGACGCTCCGTTCAAAAGTTATAGCCAAAATAAGATTTTCTTCTTCTTCCCAAAATGAAAATTTAATTCTGTTTGTCAGTTTGTCCACTTGTCCAAAATATGTTTTTTAAGTTCTGAAAATTTGATATGACGTTCATCACATCGATATAAAAAACTTTTGTTCTACCACTTTTGGAAAAACTAGCTAGTTTAGCGGGAAAACAGCTATAAATAGCTAAAATTCGGAAAGCCGTAACTTCTATACTACTAAAGCTACAGACTTGTGCTGCATCTCGTTTGAAAGGTATTTTTAAGTGCTATAAACGCCTTCTATATGCAATTTGTGTAAATGTAATAGTTAAAAAGATATAAACAAAATACCATTTTGTTAAACTTTTTTTTTAGCTTTTTTTTAATTTTCTCAAAAACGGCTCTAACGATTTTCCTTACAACCTTAAACTGTATAGCCCTTGAGATTCCTTAAATTTTGGTATATAACACATTACTGTAAAAATTCACGTTTAAAAGTTATTAAGAAACGAAAATAGCCACTTTTGCCAGCTCATATGAATTAATGCTGCCCAAGGGCCGTTCATTTAAAAGCCGAACAGATTTGGCCAAAAAAAAAATTTTACATTTTTGATTTGCCTGAAACTTTTTTTACATGTTCTATTCGGATTATCATTATGAATCGGGCATATTTACTGTGTCGGCGCTTTAAATATCTTTTGATGATTCACCTACCTTGGTTCGAGCACCAAAAAAAAAAAAAAAGTGTTATACATATTTTTTTGTATATAAGTCGGAACCGACCGGATCGGACAACTATATCCTATAGCTCCCATAGGAAGGATCGGAAAAAAAACGTTAAAAAAATTCTAGCTTCGGTGTTTTTTGAAGTATTACCTTCTAATCTTGGGAATATTAGTTTTTAATTATTTATGAATTTCGAAAAAAATTTTATTAAAATCGGACGACTCTATCATATAGCTGCCATAGGAACGATCGGAAAATTAATGGGAATATAATAGGAAATAAATTATTGCTCCGTTGGTTTTTATTGTATTCACTTCTACTCTGGGATATGACTATTTTTAAATATTTCCGAATTTCGATTTTAATTTTATCAAAATCGAACTACTATATCATATAGCTGCTATAGGAACGATCGGAAATAAGAGAAATAATAGGAAATTTAACATTTTTGCGATTTGTAAATTAATAGGAATGATCTGCAAGGGTATATAAGCTTCGGCTGGCCGAAGCTAGCTTCCTTTCTTGTTTTTTACTAAGTTCTTCAAATAGTTTGATGTATTTCTTTTAATTTACCAAATTTATTTAATTTCTTTAATTTTTTACTAAGTTCTTCAAATAGTTTGATGTATTTCTTTTAATTTACTAATTTTATTTAATGTCTTTTATTTTTTACTAAGTTCTTCAAATAGTTTGATGTATTTCTTTTAATTTACTAATTTTAATTATTGTCTCTAATTTTTTAATAAGTTTATCCTTCTTTCTTATAGTTTGTTTTTATTTCTTTCTATTTACTAATATTATTATTATAATTTTTTTATTATTTTTACTAATACTTTTATTTATTTTTAAACTAGGATGTCTCAACCTCCAACAAAAATAAGAAAAATTCAATTTGACGAGGAAGGTAAGTGAATACTCAAGTTAAAACAATGTCAACATAATTAATATATTTTTTTTACAGAAACTCCAGCAGTCTCCAGTAAGTTGAAAAATCTGTGTTGTTTGGTAATTTTTTAATTTTTTTTTTTTTTGTAAGGTTCAACTGAAATGTCAGCGTTGACAGGTAAGTTTCTTAAATCTACACCCAAAAAAGTATTCTCCATGATTTGTAGAAGTTTGCGTCTTTTAAAGTCGCCATATACGCCAAATTTCTAAAAGTCATGGCGAATACTGTTTTGCAGTGTATTTCGAAGTCATAAAGATATTTTTTTTAATTAATTTATTTATATATATTTGTTTTATTTCAGAAGAGGTAATCAAGCTGCGCAAAGAAAACGCAATCATAATTAAAAGACTGGAAGGTTTGGCCGAAAAACTGGCGGAGAACACCGCCCTCCTAAAGGTCGCCCTGGTAAATAAAGAGGAGGAGATCCCAGAAGGAATTGACTTTCCGTTGAGTACGGAGGAGCAGGTGGACAAGTTTGAGGAGTCGATGACCCCACAACTAGTTGAGATTTACGTAAGTATAAATTACAATCGAAAAATAAAGAAAAAAGGAAAACAAATCTCTGCATATTAAACTCAAAATTTCCTAAGATATTTAAAATTAAATTAATTCAATCCATAGGAAATTTTAAATTTAATATGCATATACTTATTTGTTTTCCTTTTTATTTATTTTTCCATATTCTCGTTCAACTCATTTCTTATTTCCTATTTCAACTTATTTCCTATTTCCAGCCAAAGAAAGTGACGAAACTGATTGGGAACGAAACCCTCTCCAAACGTTTCAAATTCGTTGTCGCGGAACCTGTTCTAACTTTATATAATTTGGACGGGTCAATGGGAAAAAAATCCCTGAAGTCACGTAAGTGGCTGTACGAAGTGATAAAAGGTAAATATTAAAATATACAATTAAAGTCATTTTTTAAACATATATCTTTAATTTTTTAGGAGCATTGGCCAAAATCAACCCGGACCCGGACTCCTGTATTAGGAAGGCGATGCTCAATATAAAAAATAAATTAAATAAACAAAAAACTATAGAAAATAATAATAACAATATTGTAAATAAAGTTTAAAATAAAACAAATAAAAAGAAAAAAAAATTTGTATGTATTTTATTTTATACTAGGGATAATAATAATAATAATGTAAATCAAAAAATTTAAATTTAAATGAAATAAAAGTAAAAGTAAAAAAAAAAATTTTAATTGTATTTTATTTTATATAAGGCAAGGAAAGAATTTTTTTGTAAATGAAATTGCTAATGACATTTTTAAAAAGTCATCCATGAAATCACCCATGACACAAGGTGACACGATGATGGATTTTCCTAAGTGACAACCCATTGGACAAATTCTGAATGTCCCTCGTAAAATCATAAGGGACATGTCACCGGTTGGTGACATCTCAAAGGACAATTTCGTATAAGGCACTTGGTATATCCCTGGGGACTTCGAAAAAATTTCATTTGAGTAGTACTGAGGGAAAAAGCGGAACTCCCATACAATTTTCTCTATGTGGCGTCCTCGGTGCGTCCTGAGGCACAAATGACCTGTCCTCGGGTTTTCCTTTGGTGATTACTGAGGGAAAAGTTAAATCTGGAACTGAAGGGATACGTGAGAGGCAGAGGATGGGCAGAACAATTTCCTATACTCACTTAATAGGACGCTGCCGACCGCTGACATAGACTAATAACACCAGTTTACAAAATAAAATCGACCTTTTCCTCATCGAAGGCAACCTTAATTTTCCGGTTAAGTACATCTTCCTGCTTAAGAAATGGGCACTTAAAATTTTTTGTATGGTGTAATTTTTTTTTAAAGTGTAAAAAACGTTTTTGGCCTTTTTTTATTTTCTATCTTGAGTTCTGATAACCTGATTTGGGTCATATTAGACTCATTTTACAGGTAATAGTTTCCAGTCATTAGTTTAGAAGCTACACCTCGCCAAAGTTAAAAAAGTTGGAAAAAATGCAAAAAATGCACATAAAAAAATACAACAAAATATAAATAAAAATACAAGCCTAAAAACCGAAATTAGTTTTACAACTTCTTTTTTCTTCTTTTTTCGCTACTGTATGTCTTCACCGCTCTCACTCACTGTTTTGTTTTTGTGTTTGGACTCTCACCACTATTACTGTTGCTTCGCACATGTTGGAAGCGGTGAGAAATCGAAGTTCGCTTCGAGCTTGTCCTTGAGCTGGCTTTCAGCAGAGTTTGGGCAGAGGTTCGGGCAGAGCAAAAGGTGTGTCTATTGAGTTTCTTACTCTATGCCTTCACGGTGGGCATGGAATGAATGTTTGAATCGAACATCTTAAAAACTAGCTTCTCCTTTTTCGCCTAGGTGGCATCATTGGCGAATTCGCCGAAGAGAGCGGCAGATCAAATGGCGCATGGTGAAACTATATAAGGTGGTCTCATCAGCTCTGCCGAGGACGCTATTTTTCAAAAAGACAAGCACTAGAAAGAGATAGAAATAGTATTTCATTCGCACGACTGGCACACAAATGTCCTCAAAAGAGGGCAGTTCTCGCGACGAGACCATAGAGTAAGAAACTGTATAGAGGCACCATTTGCTCTGCCCGAACCTCTGCCCAAGCTCTGCCGAGAACCAATTCAAGGCCAAGTTCGAAGCGAACATCGATTCCAACATGTGCGAAGCAACAGCAATAGTGGTGAGAATTCAAATACAAAAACAAAACAGTGAGTGAGAGCGGTGCAGATATATAAAATCCCATAAAACTCACCATGGCACAGTGGTCGGGCTTGTATGGAGCCGCGGCCATAAATACTTCTAGAAGTGCTATCGTTATGAAACTTTTACCAAAAATCTAAAAAAATATTATAAATATATGTTACAAAAATTGGCCAGATCGTACCACTATATCCTATAGCTTCCATAGGAACGATTTTCTCAGTTGCGTTCACATGAGACAGCAGTCATAAATTCATTTCTTGTAATCATAATAGACTGAACTTTTTAATGTAAGTTATTTACAAACTTGGAACTGTAACATAAAAGTATGGGAGTGATTACTAACTCCACCTCCCACGCCCACCTTCCCAAAAAAGTTATAACAAGCAAAACGAATAATAATAAAAAATTATATAATATTTAAATGGTTTCATCAAGTAACAAAAGAGTTGACTCTAGTAGAGTTGACTTTTCCTTATAATTTACTTTTCTTTGTCCACTAATAAATGGAACGGAACTTAAAAGCAGTCTGTTAAACAAGTCTGTATTTGAGGCGATCCTTGAAATTTTGCGTGTATGTTGGAGTCGGAATTTTTTAATGTCCTTAATTCTTGCTTCAGCGGCCTCTTCTGAAAGTTCTCCAATCGAAAGTAAGGAATGTTTTATAATGTCAGGAGCATGCAGTAAAACTTTATGAACTGATGGGGGAAGATAAAACCAGGGGTATTTGTCAATCAGCTGCTTTGCGGTTTGAAGAGCATAGTCACCAAATTTTGCTGGATTTATCTTGTAGCCCGAAGATAACGCTTGCAACAAAGTTGAGACTCTGATAATTAACTCTTTTTCAATTCCCGTAATGTCGGCAGATATTTCAGGATTATTGAAAAATTTTCTAGCTGTGTTGCCATCATTTGATGTTCCACTTCCTCCAGCTCTTGGTTTATCTACTATTAGACCCATTTTGTTCCTGAACTCATTTTGGAGAAATTTTTTCTTAATAACATCTTATCTTTAGCCTCTTGTGATCGTATTTGCCACTTTTTTTCGTCCAATCTGTACGATAAGTGAATAAAATACTCAAAAAAGCGAGTATACGCATGAAGTGGTGAAAGGCCAAACTCAAATCGCTCCTCATGAACTTCTTTTTTTAAACAAATTTCTAGATTATTCATTTCAGTAGGCTTGGCATTACATATATAGCATTTTGTGGATGTGGTATCACTTAACGCATTACAAACTTTACCATCAACCATGGTCAGTTGCAAAGAGTGTTCGATTTTGTATTGCAACCATGCTACAATTAAGCTGATCAATTTTGTTTTCGAAATACGCCTCTTCGTCAAGGCAAAGCTGAGTCGTCTCCTTTTTAAATTGGAACCGGATTGGTCTGCAATATCGGGTAGATGATGGCCGTGGATTCTTCCAAACAATTTTTGAATGGTCCGACTTTGAAACGAGTCTAAGGGGCACATATGATGTCACAAACATAGTGCTGTCTGCTAGGTCGCTATCCATCATCGTCTGCTTATATTCAGCATGACCCGTGCTACCATCAAATCCCCATTTTCCGAACAAAATCAGCTGATCATCATTGATATTGTTGATTACCTCATTTTGAAGTTGCAATATGCGTGTCGCAGTGTGATCCAATAAATTTTGAAGTTCAACTTCTGCATGAGATTCGCTGACAACAATTAGGGTGTTCAATTGCGTTGCAAAAGTGTAAAATTTGTAAGTTTGCCAGACAAAAATTGTGAACGACCTTTTTTCCAAAATCGTTGCAAGATATTGACGTACAATAAAATGCTAACTTCCTATTTTTGGTATTGCTTGATGATTTTTGAGGAAGAAAGAAATGCAAGGGAGGCTTTGCCTAAAATGAAATTGACAATTAACACAAAAATGGCCCCCTTTTTACTTTATATGAGAAGTCCGCGATTTCTTAGGCGTTAAATGGCTGAGGACGGACATGTATTATACTCATTCTCATTATTATAGTCATTCTTATTTGGTTTTACCAAAAATTTGCTTAAACCGCGAGTTTTTCAGCTTATTGGGTGGCCAACTTCTTGGTCAAGTATGTCATTTCCTTACCGTCTTATATAAGCAACTTGCTTAAAGCAAGCCGTCAATTAAATATCAAAATAACCGAAAATAAAACCGCGAATTCTTTGGCATATGGATGTTATATATGCATAGTTTAACAAAAGCATTTACCAAGAAAAAAAACATTAGTCGCCAAAAGTAGAGCAACAAAATCTACACGCGAATTCTTAAGCGTCAATCGGCTTTTAGGTTGACTCACCATAGACTCAAACCCGACTTTTTAGTATTTTTTTAGTACTTAAAACCTCTATTTTAAACCGTTATTTCTACACAAGTACAACAGATTTGTATACATAGGCTGGGGTGTTGTAGGCCTTGCTAACTATTTTGTATGGAAATTGTTGTTGGAACTGCTTAAACTTTTGAACTTTTCAAACGTTTGCAACGCAATTGAATACCCTAAATATTATCCGGATAGCTTTTTTGTTTAGCACACAGAACTTGGTCATAGCTGGGCAACAATTTTTGCGATATTTTTGAGTTAACAAATGTTCGTATCATTAAATATTGGTGTTTAGTTAATTGACATTCCATGAAAAGAGCTAATACTTCTTCAATTTTTATTTCGGAAGCGGATTTATTCTCTTGGAAATCAGCCACCCGTAAAAGAGATGCAGCAGACTCATCACGAGTCGCAACCTCTGCTATTCGTCGGCGTTTCGTCCTATTTGAAACCTCAGAGCCAAAATGATGCGATCTTATAACAAATGTAAGATTTTTGTTTTTTTAATTCCTCCACATCCAGCTCATATCCTGAGTTTTTAAGACCCTCAATTAAAGTATCCAGCACATTTTTAATTCTTTGGGGTTGAGTGCCGCATTCATTCTGCCAAATGCTAAAAACATGCTTTCGAGAATACTGGTAGTAGGTATTTGTTCCTAATGAAAGAAAACAATTATAAAACGACAAAATAATCTAAAAAACATAAAACACACATAAAAAAAAAAACTACAACCACAACTAAGCACACACAGACACAGAACAATAAAGTGCTTCCTCCTAGAAAGAGCTCCTAAAATAATTGAGGTAAGGTTGCATTTTTTAATGGCACAAGTGCATCGGCAAGTTTCGGCAGCTGAACAAAACATTTTTATAATCTTGAAACATTAATAAAAAACAGGATATAAACATCATTGGAGGAAAACCGGCGGAAAGCACTTAAAACTTTACCTAAAACATTGTAACGCACAACATTTACGAACTAAATAGGACGCACGTTTTACCACTTATTTACACAAAACACAGGACAAGTTATTAATTCATGTATCTGTATAAACAAAGTATATACCGTTATGAACAATGTCCATTATATTTGATTGGGGTTAAACCGTGCTTTATAATTTATTCGAATTTTTTTAATTCACTTCGTTGCACTTCACTGTTGACAAGTTGAAAGTAAGTAAGCACGTTCTCGCACTTTGCATTCCAGTGTTGGAAAGTCCCGTTAGAAATTCCAAAAAAAAACTATTGTGTCGTAAAGCTTGGACAATCAGCTGATCGTAGAACCGGTTTTCGCTGGAATATCTCAAAATCAATTTTTTGATTTTTGGCCTATGGCAGCGACCACTGTGCATGGGCCCAAAACGCATGTTTGAATCGAACATATTAAAAATGAGGGACATTGTCGTTTTTCGCCTAGGTGGCATCATTGGCGAATTCGCCGAAGAGAGCGGCAGAGCAAATGGCGTCTCTATACATTATTACTCTATGACGAGACCACCTTATATAGTTTCACAATGAAATGGCGTCTCTATATAGTTTCTTACTCTAAGAGAGCGGCAGAGCAAATGGCGTCTCTATACATTATAACTCTATGGTTTCTTTACATAGGGCCGGTTTCTCGAGTGCCGGCTAACATTTCTCGAACAGATAAAGTCCCTGCTTAGTCATTTTGGCTTTCTCGACCATCAATGTGAGAGCTTTGACAGGGACTTGGACTTCCTGCTAAGCGTTTTCGGCTCGATAAAACGACAGCTGATTTCCCAAAGCCAACTAAAGGCATTTTTCCACTATGCGGTTTTTTCGGTATTTATACCCGTTACTCGTAGAGTAAAAGGGTATATTGTATTCGTGCAAAACTATGTAACAGGGAGAAGGAAGCGTTTCCGACCCTATAAAGTATATATATTCTTGATCAGGGTCACTAGCCGAGTCGGTATAGCCATGTCCGTCTGTCCGTCTGTCTGTCCGTCTGTATGAACGCTGAGATCTTGGAAACTATAAAAGCTAGAAGGTTGAGATTTCACACACATATTCTTGGGCTTCCTACGCAGCGCAAGTTTGTTTCATCGAGGTTCCACTCCCCCCCTAACGCCCACAATCGCCATAAACGATTTTCAAATGTGTCTGGAGGCCACATCTTTTAAGATTTTAAAAATATGTAAACGCATTTTTATAGTGTTTATTAATACCCATCGAAATGTAGAAGACATTTTTCAAATCGGACCATTCATTAAAAAGTTATACGCAATCAAAATTGTTTATATATCTATCTCCCTCGCACTCCCTTTAGCTGAGTTACGATTATTAGAAAGTCGGGACACCAACCCGAGTACAGCGTTCGCACTCCCTTTAGCTGATGGACGGGTATTAGATAGACGGGACACCAACCCGACTATAGCGTTCACTCTTGTTTTAATTGGTAACGCGATAGGCGGACGACGTGAGGTGTTTCCATTGGCAAACGGGTCTGAAAACAGCTGTTCTTCTATTGTCATTTGCGAGCTGAAGTAAACAATACAATGGATTTAAATAATTTGTTATTGATAAATACAATCTCAGAACAGCATTTGAACAGCGTAAATATATGTGGAAACATTGCTGCAATGATGAAAGCAGTTACCACATCCCACGTTATGCTGCTTGAGCATATGTTGCCAGCAGTTGGTGGAGCTCCAAATAAAGATCGGGTAGCGGCAAACAAATGCGTCAGAAACCCGGGAGTGCAGAAAGCAAAAAAATCAGCTGCAAAAGGCGTTCATATGTATATATAGATCTGAACAGGCATTTAAATAATTCTCTGACACGACCCGCGACAGCAGTAGCTGCAGCTTCTGCGGCGGCACGTCAGTGAACAGAATCTGAGCCGGGGCTGAAAGGACTACGAGGACATTGTGCGCCAGAAGGAGGGAGATGTGCCATTTTCCAGCAGTCGCCTGTCAGGGTGTGTCAGCTTGATTATGGAATGGCCCTCTATGGTCGAAGCAGATTTTGTACCTGCGCTCAAATGAAACCCGGAGGTCGCCTTGATGGACGAATGGCGGGCGCACGTGATCAAGAAGCAAACCTCATAATCATGGTGCTACTACCCTTTATGCGCTTGGATCATCTTTGAAATACTGAACTATTGCCAGATCATTTGGCATATCAAAAACCAAAATTACACGAAAAGTTCAATAGAAATCTGTAAATATATAAATGTTTTTAATTTTCCCGCTTCTTATCAGTTTCGGGTACAGAAAAATTATCATGCCTGGTTAATACTGCTGAAAAATACCACAAATTTGACTTTGCAGCCCTGTAACGCGACAATTTTCCACCCTCCCCTTCCCGCCATCGCCTACAAGTTTTTTATGGGAATTGGGCGCGTTCAACGGTAAATGGATGCAAACGCGACGCGTCCATAATGAGCAGAGGGCATAAGAGGAAGAAATGAAATCACAGCTGACTTTGCCCTTGATTTATACCCAAACAGATGATAGAATAATCAAAGCACGCCATTTTTTGCGCTTTACAGCACAATTCTGTGCCCTAACAGGTAATTGTTTCTCGTTCAGATAAATTAAAGGAGTCGAGAAAGCCGATTTGCTTTTACGAACAGTTTATCTGGTCTTTAAGTTTTTCGGACAGATATCAATCAGGGACTTTGACAGGGACTCGAGAAACCGGCCCTAAGAGTTTCACTAGCCGAAAAATATTATTCTTTTGTAGTGTGACCGAAGTTTTCAGAATTCATCCGCAAGCTTTAAATTTGCTGTTGGCATGTCGATATGTATTGCCGCAACTCCTACAGGTAGTGTTCTATTGGTTTTTGGGGTTTTCCATTTATAATTTGTTATTGACACACCCCTTCTGCCCAAACACAGCCAAAGATCAAATTTTCTATTCTTTGGGCCGCGGCTGAAGGCGTTCATCGGAATTCATCCGCTAAATCTGGTATTTTTTTGGTATTTCCTTACCATTTCCTTAACTCATCAAAGTACTCCCCAGTCCACATTCACAGGCCTTTGAAGAAACAAGCATAGTTCACGCCGGGTAGGGCAAGGGACCTCGTGGTGTGGATTCACTTTTAGGTTAAGTTTTTTGAAACAGACAAACAAGACATAGTATCTGGTCATATGCACTAGTCGTGCGACCAACCATCATTTTCAACATTCGTTGTTCAAATCATTGCGAAATAAAAAGAGTACTCCTATGCTTAGCTAGCAGTTTTCGTTGTACTGAGTACTAGGCTTTATGTATAAGAATATTAATATTACAACTAAAGCTGGTATCCACTAATGTATAATATTACAACCAGCCTGTTTCATTATTTACCTAATATTTAAGATGATAATAATTCATTAAAATGAAATATAAACCTATTTTACTGCAAGTGGATTGAGAGACACAAAATGTACAGAACAACATAAATTTTGTCTATTTTACTAAAGTTAAAAATTAATGTAAAATCCAAAAAAATTATATTTTTCAAGTAAGTTGGTTTATTCTTCATAAGTGATTTAAACTTGTTAAGAAAAATGTATTGTTGTATCATGCGCCAGGGAAAAAAGCATTGCCTAAAAATCTCAAAAAACTATCTGAAATTTAAGGTCATTTGACCCAAAAACTTACCCAAGAAATGTTGTGCCTCAATTTTAGACAATATTATTTTAAAAGCCATAAAATTGCCAAAAACGGGATTTTCAGGCAATGTAAACTAGCTTAAGTTTTAGGCAATGCTTTTCAAATATTATTTATTTTTAGAAAATAAAATATAGGGGAAAATTTTATGCTTTTTTTTTATTTATTTCATATTTACATATTACTTAAATTATAAAAACTTTAGATTTAAATACGATTTAGAATTTAAATTAGGGATATGTATTGGGTGGGCAAGAAAGTCATGTCGTTTTTTTTTTGTAATCGTTTTTAATCTAATTTATTTACGACTAATCGAGCACCATGGTCACACTTTTTAGTATCGTTTTAAAGCTTATTGTCTTAGGTACTATCGATGAAAATTTGGTAATTATTCGATAACATTTGTGGAAGCTATAGCAAATTAAACATGGAGGATCAAAGTGAGCATTTTCGGCAAATTTTGCTTTTTTATTTCCGAAAAGGAAAAAAAGCGGTCGAAGCTCGCGAAAAATTGTGCGAAGTGTATGGTAAAGATGCCATGAGTGATCGCCAATGTTAGCTAAGCCAAATTCAGGCTTGGAGATTTTGGAGTTAAAGACGCCCCACGTTCTGGTCGACCATCGGCCGTTTTTGACGAACAAATTCAGGCTTTGCTGGATGAAAACCGGCGTTATTCAACGCGAGAGATGTCAGAGAAGCTCAGTGTGTCGCATACAACGGTTGAAAACCATTTGAAGAAACTTGGCTACGTAAACAAGCTCGATGTTTGGGTTCCGCATAACTTAAAGGAAGTTCACCTAACTAAGCGTATCAATATCTGCCATTCTCTGCTGCAACGGATTAAAAACGATCCTTTTTTGAAGCGGATCATTACTGGCGACGAAAAGTGGGTTGTTTACAATAATGTCCAACGAAAAAGATCATGGAGCAAGAAAGATGAGCCAGCCCAAGCCACATTAAAGGCCGATATCCATCAGAGGAAAGTCTGTTTGGTGGAATTGGAAGGGTGTAGTGCACTTTGAGCTGCTGGGACGGAATGAAACCATCAATTCAGATGTGTACTGTCGCCAGCTATCCAATTTGGCGGAAAAAATTAAAGAAAAGGAGCCGGCACTAGTTAATCGCAAGGGTGTAGTCTTTCACCATGACAACGCTAGGCCCCACACATCTTTGGTCACTCGGCAAAAATTAACGGAGCTGAATTGGGAAGTGCTACCACATCCACCTTATAGTCCGGACTTAGCACCTTCAGATTACCATTTGTTTCGCTCTCTTCAAAACTCTTTGAATGGTAAAAACTTTATTTCAGATGAGGCTGTCGAAAACCACTTGTCTCGATTCTTTGCCCGAAAAGACAAAAAGTTCTTCGAGCGCGGAATTATGCAGCTGTCCGAGAGATGGACATTTGTGGTCGAACAAAACGGTCAATACATAATTGATTAATTATAAGTCCTGATATAAATAATTCATCTTTGAAAATATTGAAAAAAAACGACATGACTTTCTTGCCAACCCAATACATTTTATTATTATATTATTACTAATTTCATTTGTTATAATGTTTTTTACAAGCTTTACAAGTCTTTCTATGAATTGAGTTTTCGAAAGGCTTAAGGTTTTGCTGAACTTTAATTCTGTTTTCCAAAAAAATTTCAAATAAAAATTGTAATTTACTGATATCGAATAAGTTTGTTCCACTATTTATATTTTTGCAGTATGACTTCAGTTTACGATGCTTCGATTTAAAAGCAAAGGTCCAAAGATATCCTAAGGAACCAGACATTTTTACGACAATTATTCATTTTTCTCATTGAATAATTCTGTATATTCCTTGCTGTGGAGAATTTTATGATTTTGTAAGTTTACAATATCGGCTGGTTTGTACTTAAAAAGGCGAAGCATGTCCTGAAGCTCTGACAAGTTAAAAAAAATTTCCATTATTTATTTTTATGACGATTCTTATCTATCTGCAATCATAAGAGGAAAGTGATGAGCTAATGTCATCATTTCCCTTGCAGACATTTTAAACTTAACCCTCTAGTGCCCAAGACCGCCTCCAGACGGGTAAGGTTAAAAACACCGTTATTTTAGTCTTTTCATTCCTTTTGACTCGGTTTTGCGTTTTTTCTAATTCGGGGAAGTCCAAAAATTAAGTTCGTTGCGTTTGGAATACATACTAGAGCTTGCGCAAGCTGCTGTAGTCATTTGAAGCAGAAAATTTGTGCAACTCGGGCGAAATAATTATTTGCAAATTAAGTGCAAAATATAAATATTTTTTTAAAATATTATAAAAAGTTTGTTGCTGGAAAAAAAAATTGTACCGTGTTGCTGATAGTCTCAAGGACTTAAAAAACGAAACCCACACTAAAAATAAGATTTCATTAGCTTTCTATAGCTATAGCTTTCTATAGGCGGTCCAAGGATATAGTCCTATAAAACTCGATCCATGCAAAAGTAAAAGTTTTTCTAAAACAAACATTCACTTTTGATACATAATGAATCCAAAAATAATTTTTTTTTTGGAAAAGAAAATTTGGGCACTAGAGGGTTAAATTTCTTTAAAAGGTTTGTCACAGAAACCGGCAACGCACAGTGGCGCCGTTAGACTTTTTTGGTAATGAATCATATCTTTTGAACCAATAGAGATAATTGAATGATGTAAACGGCATATGATAAATCATTGATCTGCCTTTAAAATGAGTGATTGAGACAGGAAGTGGGATTCACAGAAGCATACTCACAAATCAGCAAAGTCCAAATTTGTAAACAAATCAATTTCTTCCAACAAAAAACAGTATTTTTTGTTTCTTTTTTGTACACAGCTATTTTAAATATTTTTTTTTAATCGAATAAAATAAAACTAGATTTCAGTCAAAACATTTCAGAAATTAAAATAAAATAGATTTCTGAAAAAATAATAACACAATAACGGATTTTCTGACAACTTTTGTTGATTTTACCAGGGATGCACGAAAGCACAGCATCTGAATTTTAAACTTTTCTTGACTCAAACAGCTGAGATCGCAAACAGACGCAGCAACTTTTAAAGTATCAAAAAGAATGTTCAAAAGACGTTTTAAGAAGGACAACATACTATGAAACACTTCTTTTTAACCAAACCAAAGTTTTTTTTTTTTTCTTTATCGAATTTAGAATCTGTCCTTTGGACAATCACTAAATGATATAGGGACACCTTAACTATAATAATATTGTAGATACAATTTGTTAACAAACATGTTCAGAAGAAAGGGAGGTCCAAAGGGTGGAATCGGTTCAATCGTCTTGGGCAATCACCGTCATCCAAGAGATCAATGGATAGATTAATCTGATGATTAGACAGTTTCGTAACTTATCTTTGGCTGAAAATTTGTATTTCTTCATGTATTGCATGAATCAAAAACGTCTCGTAGAATTCTCGATTTGTCGTGCACACCTCCAATGATGCGCAACATTTTATTTAAATACCTCTGGAGTATATCTACATTGGATTTAGCAGCAGTGCCCCAGATGTGGATGGCGTCCAAATCGGTTTCAGGACTGCCTTGTATAGTAAAACCAAAGTTGAACAAGAGAGAACGCTATAGTCGGGTGCGCCGATGGAGATATCAAACTTTGATCCGACATAACATTTTAACGGATGGTCCGATTTGAAAAATTTCTTCTACATTTGCAAAGGTTTAATAAACACAACAAAATTGCATTTATACTTCTCCGAAATCTTTAAAATTGTGGGCGCCAGTTCAAAATCGTTTGTGGGCGATTGTGGGCGTTAGAGGGGGCGTGGCGGTAGGCTGAAATAAACTTGCGCTGCGTAGGAAGCCCAAGAACATGTGTGGGAAGCTTTTGTAGTTTCCGAGATCTTAGCGTTCATACAGACGGACAGACAGATATGGCTAGATCGACTCGGCTAGTGACCCTGATCAAGAATATATATACTTCATAGGGTCGGAAACAATTCCTTCTCTGTGTTACATACTTTTGCACGAATACAATATACCCTTTTACTCTATGAGTAACGGGTAAAAAATTGTAACCAAATGCACATTCGGCAAATAACGAATAACCATGAGATGCGGATATATTTCATTATTATTATACCCGTTACTCGTAGAGTAAAAGGGTATATTGTATTCGTTCAAAAGTATGTAATAGGTAGAAGGAAGCGTTTCCGACCCTGTAAAGTATATATATTCTTGATCAGGATCACTAGCCGAGTCGATCTAGCCATGTCTGTCTGTCCGTCTGTCTGTCTGTCTGTCTGTCTGTCTGTCTGTCTGTCTGTCTGTCTGTCTGTCTGTCTGTCTGTCTGTCTGTCTGTCTGTCTGTCTGTCTGTCTGTCTGTCTGTCTGTCTGTCTGTCTGTCTGTCTGTCTGTCTGTCTGTCTGTCTGTCTGTCTGTCTGTCTGTCTGTCTGTCTGTCTGTCTGTCTGTCTGTCTGTCTGTCTGTCTGTCTGTCTGTCTGTCTGTCTGTCTGTCTGTCTGTCTGTCTGTCTGTCTGTCTGTCTGTCTGTCTGTCTGTCTGTCTGTCTGTCTGTCTGTCTGTCTGTCTGTCTGTCTGTCTGTCTGTCTGTCTGTCTGTCTGTCTGTCTGTCTGTCTGTCTGTCTGTCTGTCTGTCTGTCTGTCTGTCTGTCTGTCTGTCTGTCTGTCTGTCTGTCTGTCTGTCTGTCTGTCTGTCTGTCTGTCTGTCTGTCTGTCTGTCTGTCTGTCTGTCTGTCTGTCTGTCTGTCTGTCTGTCTGTCTGTCTGTCTGTCTGTCTGTCTGTCTGTCTGTCTGTCTGTCTGTCTGTCTGTCTGTCTGTCTGTCTGTCTGTCTGTCTGTCTGTCTGTCTGTCTGTCTGTCTGTCTGTCTGTCTGTCTGTCTGTCTGTCTGTCTGTCTGTCTGTCTGTCTGTCTGTCTGTCTGTCTGTCTGTCTGTCTGTCTGTCTGTCTGTCTGTCTGTCTGTCTGTCTGTCTGTCTGTCTGTCTGTCTGTCTGTCTGTCTGTCTGTCTGTCTGTCTGTCTGTCTGTCTGTCTGTCTGTCTGTCTGTCTGTCTGTCTGTCTGTCTGTCTGTCTGTCTGTCTGTCTGTCTGTCTGTCTGTCTGTCTGTCTGTCTGTCTGTCTGTCTGTCTGTCTGTCTGTCTGTCTGTCTGTCTGTCTGTCTGTCTGTCTGTCTGTCTGTCTGTCTGTCTGTCTGTCTGTCTGTCTGTCTGTCTGTCTGTCTGTCTGTCTGTCTGTCTGTCTGTCTGTCTGTCTGTCTGTCTGTCTGTCTGTCTGTCTGTCTGTCTGTCTGTATGAACGCTGAGATCTCGGAAACTATAAAAGCTAGAAGGTTGAGATTTCACACACATATTCTTGGGCTTCCTACGCAGCGCAAGTTTGTTTCATCGAGGTGCCACGCCCCCCCCTAACGCCCACAATCGCCATAAACGATTTTCAAATGTGTCTGGAGGCCACATTTTTTAAGATTTTTAAAATATATAAACGCAATTTTATAGTTTTTATTAATACCTATCGAAATGTAGAAGACATTTTTCAAATCGGACCATTCATTAAAAAGTTATACGCAATCAAAATTGTTTATATATCTCCCTCGCACTCCCTTTAGCCCCAATAGATAGTCGGGACACCAACCCGAGTACAGCGTTCGCACTCCCTTTAGCTGAATGACGGGTATTAGATAGTCGGGACATCAACCCGACTATAGCGTTCTCTCTTGTTATACCCGTTACTCGTAGAGTAAAAGGGTATATTGTATTCGTGCAAAAGTATGTAACAGGGAGAAGGAAGCGTTTCCGACCCCATAAAGTATATATATTCTTGATCAGGATCACTAGCCGAGTCGATCTAGCCATGTCCGTCTGTCCGTCTGTCCGTCTGTCTGTCTGTCTGTCTGTCTGTCTGTCTGTCTGTCTGTCCGTCTGTCCGTATGAACGCTGAGATCTCGGAAACTATAAAAGCTAGAAGATTGGTATTTGGCATGAAGATTCTTGGAGTTCCTACGCAGCGCAAGTTTGTTTCAAAAGGGTGCCACGCCTCCTCTAACGCCCACAATCGCTTATATACGATTGTTGTACTAATACGCTTTTTTATTAGTTAATGCAAACGAAAATAAGAAATTTGGGCTTGGTTTATGCTTGTTAACAATTGAACAACAAACATATTAACAAAGAGTACAGCAGGCGAGACGAGAATGCGTTTTATGCCGAGATCAGAATTCATACTGAGTTTACGAAGGGTCAGCCAGCCAAATGCTGGGCCCAAAAATGCAAGTATACAACAAATGAGAGAGATAGATAGAGAGAGATGCCTTTTGCGATGCAATTGATATAAGAGTACGGATTTACAAGTTAATTAGCTGCTGCGGCTGCGTGACCCGACATACTCCCCCCGTTGGAAGCCTGGGTTTCAACATCATCCTTAAGGGGCAGCAGACATAGCTTGTTCACTGCTCGCTTTGTCACTCCTGACGCTGTCTTCAGAACGGCAACTCTCCACCGAACAGCAGCTCAATCACTCTGGCGAGGGGCCACTTCATGGAAGGCAAGTTTTCGTCCTTGACCAGAACTAAGTCATCGACAGAGTGCAGAAGTGTTAAGTATTCTTCCTTCCATCGGGACCAAAAGATCTGCTGCAAGTAGGCCACGCGTGGCCATCCATCCAAGCGATTGAAGTTTAGACTGGTCACATCTGGCTCGACGAAAGATGAAGGCGGACCACCATTCAAAAAATGTGCTGGGGTTAATACATCCAGATCAGCGGGGTTTTCTGAAATCGAGACTAATGGTCGAGAATTGACAACCGCCGAAATGTGACACATCAGGGTCCGCAACTCCTCAAAGGCTAAAACAGCAGTGCCAACAGTGCGGTAAAAATGATGCTTAGCGATCTTCACAGCCGCTTCCCAAAGACCGCCAAAGTGTGGCGATCTAGGAGGAATGAAACACCAAGCAATAGCCTCCGCCAGGTAAAAGTCCAATGTAGCTTAAGCGCCTTAGTTCGAGCAATTCATTACGAGCGCCGACAAAGTTGGTTGCATTATCAGACCAAATCTGCCGTGGTTTTCTTCTAATGCATATAAATCGTTTAAGGCCATGTAGAAATGACACTGTAGAGAGCTACTCGATCTACTCCAAATAAATAGCCTTTGTGGCGAAATACATGAAGACACAAACGTAGCATTTAACGTAGCACCTCTGACTTGGAGAGAAACGGCCCGCCAAAGTCAATGCCAGTGACTTCGAATGCATGAGATCCATCTAGTCGTTCCTTTGGAAGATCCGCCATTATATGCTCCACTAGTCGAGGCTTCATTCGATAGCATCTAATACATTTGTTTACTGCCTTCATCACCGTCTTCCTCCCCCCAATAGGCCAATATTGGGATCGAATTAAGCCGAGTAGCGCCCGTGGCCCAGTGTGCAGATTGCTTTCGTGAAAGTGAGTATCAATGGCAGCAGTGACCGAATGACTCCGTGGTAAGATAATTGGATGGCGCCCATTAAAATCCAGCGAAGAATTCTTTAGCCGGCCATCCACTCTAAGAAGCCCAAATTGATCAACGAATGGCGAAAGAGATGTGATCGAGCTGGATGTGTGCACCAATCCCTTTTACTGCAACGATTTGATGTCGTCCCATAAATGTGAGCGCTGGACCAGACGAAGCAACAGCCGAGTACCGCCTTAAAGATCAGACACCGTGAGCGTAGGGCGACGGATGCGATTACTAAACTTGTAGACGTATCCGAAAACTCTTTGAAGGGCGGCGAAGGAATTGGCAAATTTTGAATTAGCCACTATGTCTTCGTATGGAGATTTTATTAGTAAAATCTTTCGGCGAACCTCAAGCGCTGGCCTTTCAGCAATGACTGGGGCCGGCCAGTCAGCTTTGGGGCCACAAAGGAATTTTGGTCCATGTGCCCAGAAAGGAGACTCGTTAAGCTCAGCAGGAAAAGCACCTCGGGAGAGAATGTCAGCTGGATTTAAAGAAGTTGGAACATATCGCCACTCTACTGACTCAGTTAGCTTTTGAATGGCAGCTACTCGGTTCGCTACAAAAATGTTGAACCTGGAGGGCTCGTCTCGGATCCATGAAAGCGCAACAGCAGAGTCGCTCCAGCAGTATAACTTTCCCTCAAATGCCTTAGTCCCAGCCACTTCTGCGATGAGCCTAGACAGGAGTTCAGCCCCACAAAAATCCATCTTGGGCACAGTGAGTGTTTTTAAGGGGGCTATCCTTGACTTTGAGCAAAGCAATTGAGATCAGCCGTCGCAAACGATGTAGACACAGGCACCATATGCATCTATGCTGGCATCACAAAATCCATGAATCTCACTCTCAGAGTTTGGAGAAAGAACCAGCCGAGAAAATGACGCATACCTAATCTGCCCAAAACTCGTGCATATAGCACTCCATTCCGTATTCTGTGACTCCGGGAGGCTTTCATCCCAAGATAACTTCTCCTTGCACTGTTGTTGAAGGAAAATGTTCGATTATGTGATCACAGGTCCAACCAACCCGAGGGGATCGTAAAATCGCGCTATTGCAGACAGGACAGATCGCCTGCAAGGTCTTGATGCTGACTGTAAGACCAAAAAGGAAAACAGTAATTGGTCAGAAACTGGATCCCAAGCGAGACCTAGGGTTTTTGCAAAATCAGTGCCATCATCAAACTTCAAATAAGACTCCTTATCCTTGTCTGCAACTCCATCCAAAACAGCTGACACATTCGAGCACCACTTTCTAAGCTTAAATTTTCCCTTGGCTAGAAGTTTTGATGTTTAATCCATAATGATGACTGCTTCTTCCTTGGATTTGGCTCTAGATATCAAATCATCCACATAAAAATCGCGACGAATGACCTCAGCCCCAAGCGGAAACGCTGTACGCTCGTCTGCTGACAGCTGATGCATAGCTCGCACAGCCAGAAATGATGCTGTCTTCGTGCCATAAGTAACGGTGTCGAGCTTAAACACCCGCAATTGATCCTGGGGGGAATTCCTCCACAAAATGCATTGCAAATAGCTGTCCTCAGGCTGAACCCAAGCACAACGGTACATTTTGCAAATGTCTCCTGTGATTGCTACCGGGTGTGAACGAAACCGAAGAAGAATCTGGAACAGCTTATGTTGAATTACAGGGCCTGCCATAAGAACGTCGTTGAGAGAATACCCTGAGGAACTGGCCGCCGATCCATCAAAAACTACGCGGAGCTTTGTGGTAGAGCTATCTTCCTTTATGACGCAATGATGAGGCAAGAAGTATCGGCACAACCCGCTGTCAGAGGCAGACACTGATGACATATTTCCTAGATCGAGGTATTCCTTTATGAATGCTCCATATTGAGCCTTCAAGGCTGGCTGACGATTGAGTTTTCTTTCTAGGGACAGGAATTTCGATAAGCTTGCTGGTAGGACTCTCCCAAGAGGTCTAGATTGAGCTTGGCAGGTAGCCGAACAGAATAATCCCCAGCTGGCAAACGAACAACATGTCTTACGACATGTGCTTCACAGTCCAATTCTTCCTTAGTAGCGCGTATGATTGGCTCGGCACAGCTTTCCACTTCCCAAAATCGTCGAAGAAGATCATCTAACCGATCGAAACTATTCTCCCTACTAGCGAGGGGTAACTCTTGAGACGACAATAAGGGCGAGCCATTGGAGAGGCCATTACCTCCAGAAACAACCCAACCGAGACGAGTCTTTTGAAGTAGGGGTAATCCATGTGGGAGCTTAATTTGGCCAACGCATAACATCTCGTAAAAGACGCTGGCTTCGATTAAAAGGTCCACCCGCTGGGGAGTATAAAACCTGGGGTCCGCTAACTGAAAATTTTTAGGTATTTTCCAATTGCCGATGTCGACATTGAAGCTAGGCTGCTGCTGTGTGATGTTCGGAGCAATCACCGCGGTAATGTTGGCTGAGTATTCGGAAGCTCGGGACTGAACTGTAATATTAACCGAATGACCATCCGTCACAAAACTGGAATCTCCTATTCCAGTTACAGATGCTAAAAATTGTATCTTCTTTACTTGAAGCTGGCTTGCGAATCGGGACGTTATTAGATGCAGTTGGGAGCCAGAGTCGAGTAGAACTCGACAGGGAACGAAAACTTCGGAGCGGTTTTTTACTAAAACGCTTGCCGTTGCTAAGAGCGCAATATCATTACTAAAATCCTGTGCAATGAGAGCAGTCGAGGTGGAAGGCAGTGCAGATGCAGAGGCAGATGGAATTGCTTCTTGAAGCTTTGCTCCTTCTTGTGAAGAAAGGGAAGCTAAGTTTCCCATGTGAAGCAGGGTGTGATGCTTCGATCCGCATGCACGACAATTACTGGAATTGTACTGCCTAACTTGATGACCAACCTTAAGACAATTTATGCAAAGACCGAGCCGTTTTGCTTCTTGAAGCCTATTCGTAGGAGACAGGGCTTTAAAATTCTGGGAATAAGAAATGGAGTGACCCGCATAATTACAGAATATACAGATCCAAGGGTTAGAATTCGAGGCAACAAATGCTGATCTACGCGTATTGGGTATTCTGTTACTTCCCACCTGAATGCCCGGCGCATAGTTTGCCATGGCAAAATCCATCGTCTCCAACGTCCTGCACCGCTGCTCCAGAAATGATGCCATTGACTCCCACGTAGGAATTAAGTTGACGAAGGCAGGGTCCTCTAAACGCTCTTCCCACTTGGCCTGACTTGCCGGATCCAATTTTTGGAACAGGATTTGGACGATGATGCATCCTGCGATTTGTTCCGTCGTGCCCAGCCCTTTAAGAGCGCGGATATGAGCGTTGAATTTATCCGACAGCTCCCGAAGTGTCGAAACGGAACCACTCTGCACCGCCTTTATTCCCAGGATCTCAGTAATGTGTGCCTGAAAAACCAAACGACGATTATCAAATCTATTTTGCAGTAAATCCAAAGCAATTGCGTAGTTGCCGTCCGAAATTTCCAGCGAGCGAATAGTTTCCAACGCAGTATCCCTCAGGCATGATCGTAGATGCTGCAGCTTTTCTATGTTGGTGAGATCAGGGTGACTTAGAATAAAAATCAGACCAATTTGCATAACCTCCAGCGAATTTTGGAAGCTCAAGTGGAGGCAGTAATGTTGCCCTATGTCGAGGCTGACGCTGCTGGAGGCCGAAAGCTCCGGGAGTGATGCCGTCAGCAAGAGTTGAGTGCGAAAGGAGCTGTGAGGCGCGCTTTGAAATTTCGGATCGAACAGATGACTTCAAAAGTACGAGAATGTCATCAAATTTTTCACTCAAATCACTTTCAATTTCCTCGAAATCCAATTCTTCGAGCTCACCGAGAACCTTTTTAAATGTTCTTTGAAGCTCATCAATCAGCTCCAACCTCACGTGGAGCCCGGATTCGTCGCATGAATTTAACGCCGCACTTGAAAGGGAATCCACTAAACGCTCCACTCTATTAAATAAAGCAGTTGCCTTGCGCTTTAAAAATATCACCCTGTTTTCATCAGCGGTAGCATCTCCAGCAATTCCCGTAGGCATGGCTACAACAACAACAACGGCACAAGCAGACGAAATGCCCGAAATTCGGTTTCAGCGGGAAGATGAGCGCAAAGCAAACGAAGAAATAACGGCCCGTTAATTGGCTATGTACGCTCCAATATATAACTAATTTTTATGCAAATTTCGGCAACACAAAAATGCTATTTATTTATAGCGCTCACTGCATTCAAGGCTTTATTTTTTCGACAAATGATTTCTGGCTCCGCCAATGCACCGCAGCCGCAACAACGAAAAGTCAATAAATAGACTTATTTATGTGATTTGCACTTAATATTGTTTTTGTACGAATCACGTCGGGGTCACCAATGTTGAACTAATAAGCTTTTTTATTAGTTAATGCAAACGAAAATAAGAAAATTGGGTTGGTTTATGCTTGTTAACAATTTATTATCGAAAGAGTACAGCAGGCGAGACGAGAATGCGTTTTATGGCGAGATCAGAATTCATACTGAATTTACGAAGGGCCAGCCAGCCGAATGCTGGGCCCAAAAATGCAAGCATACAACAAATGGGAGAGATAACTAGAGAGAGATGCCTTTCGTGATGCAATTAATATAAGAGTACGGATTTACAAGTTAATTAGCTGCTGCGGCTGCGTGACCCGACAACGATTTTAAAAATTTCAATATTTCGGAAAAGTAAAAATGCAGTTTTATTGTGTTTATCAATACCTATCGAAATGTAGAAGAAATTTTTCAAATCGGACCATTCGTTAAAAAGTTATGCGTGTTCAAAGTTTCTATCTCCATCTCCCTTGCACTCCCTTTACCTGAGTAACGGGTATCTGATTGTCGGGGCACCCGACTATAGCGTTCTCTCTTGTTTTTTCCTAAGTATTGCCGTCCGGTTTGGTTGGTTGAGTAATAGTCCAAAAATATCTCATGGTCGGGTGAAGGGATGTAGTTTTCCAAAGAATCAGAAGCTTACAAATTCATAAAAGTTTTTATGTCGCCAATTGTTTCCACTTTTTAAACCCGTTACTCGTAGAGTAAATATACCCATATGGTATTCGTGCAAAAGTATGTAACAGGTAGAAGAAAGCGTTTCCGACCCTATAAAGTATATATATTCTTGATCAGGATCACTAGCCGAGTCGATCTAGCTATGTACGTCTGTCCGTCTGTCTGTCTGTCTGAATGAACGCTGAGATCTCGGAAACTATAAAAGCTAGAAGATTGGCATTTGCATGCAGATTCTAGGAGTTCCTACGCAGCGCAAGTTTGTTTCAAAAAGGTGTCACACCCCCTCTAACGCCCACAATCGCTCACTAACGATTTTGAAATGTGTCTGGCGCCCACACTTTTAAAGATTTCCGAGAAGTATAAATGCCATTTTGTTGTGTATATTTATACCTATCAAATCGGACCATTCATTAAAAAGTTATGCGCAATCAAAACAATGTTATATATCCATCTCCCTCGCACTCCCTTTAGCTGAGTGACGGGTATTAGATAGTCGGGATACAAGCCCGACTATAGCGTTCTCTCTTGTTCCTCCTCGGAAAACTGGGACAACTTGTTGGTTTGCGGGCTTAGAAATAAAGCCATTCTATGAAACTTAGTTAAATTTTGGAGAACACTTTGAATAAGAGTAAGTGACTTAAATTTGGTATTTTGAATAATTCCTGCCACATCTGCAAATTTTTCGTAAATGATTAATGTGGAGAATGACCAAATGCAATGTTGGTTCCTTCGTAGCTTCTAATTTTTTGGATGCCATTTAAAAATGAGACCGTAGTTTTAAAACTTCCCTCAAGTTGCTCAAACTTATTTCCGCTGCCTTTTCCATTTGGTTTTTGTCATTTAAAATATTTAGAATTTGAATCCAGTTTGTTTCTATTGATTTAATCAGGTAATATACGGTGTTCCAACGTGTTGGGCAAAAACTTTTAAAGGAAATGTCCAAGCTTGAATTCATTCCAGATTTTTAAAAGTATTTTACGAGCTTACTGCATCGTTTAACCAAGTCTTCTAATTCTGGAACTTCCTTTATTGTTTTTTCAATTATATTATGCAACAAATGGTTGATGCAAAATATATGTGGTAGTCCACGAAATGCCGATATTATTTTTGAACCTCGATCTGTAATTATGATAGGCTCGTCTAGTTCCAGGTCACATTGAAAATGGTTCAACATTTTTGAAATTTTTCGTTTTATTCTTATGCGTATGGATATTCTTTTTTAAAGCAAATTTTTTTTTGTTTTCTTACTTAATGGTACAAGATTCACCCTTCATCAAACTTCAAACTACTATATAAAAGGCTGTATTTAAAAAACGGTCAGTAGCAAATTCCACCCAGAAAGGATTGACATAAAAACTTGACATAAATTACTAAAATAATTAGGAGCCGCGTAAGAGGTACTTTTTAAAACAAAAAACGACCCCAAAGTGCCCCAAAATTATATTTGTTTTTTTTTAATTTTTTCTTTTGCCATTTTTCTGTTATAAATGTTGTTAAAATGGTTTAAAAATGTGATGTTCATAATCTTATGGCATACCCGCCAATAACTGCATTTCAATTTTTTGGAGATTCAGCATCCTTCACCAAGTCCCCAATATTTTCAAATTTTGTTGTGCCAGTCTGACGTCATTGCCTGCACTATGTATGTATGTATATTCTGATGGCACACTTTGCATAAGTCGTATGTATGTATGTCCGTCCTGCTGTCGCACTTTAAGTGTGATCGCGCAAGGGAAAAATTAAAATACCACAGTCATTTAAAATGCGCGGTTTAAAAATCGATTATATCCCAAATCTTTTCTTTTGCGTTTTTTTTTTAGGTAAACGTTAAATTTAAAATATCGGTAGACTTACATAAAACCCATTAAGCTGATTTTTACAGTCCAAATTTTCCTTAAAATTGCTTTTATTTTTATGATGCAAAAACTGATCAGCAAACTATTTATTAGTTTTTAAACGTTGAGATATTGACAAATGGTTGATTTGTAAAAAAAACATTATTTCGCTCCGTTGCACACACACATGGGCGAAATATATATAAGCCACAAAATGAGTTTTTTATAAACACAATCCCTAGATATGTGCGTGTGTGTGCATTGCAGCTGACTAAGAAAGTTAGATTCGCTTAAATTCAAATTAATGATAATACTGATATCCTTTTGCTTAAAGAATATTGATTTTACATTTCCACAACAGATCGAAGATATTTTCTTACAGATTTTTGTGTTTTAAAATGCAATTAGCATTGAAAGTATTCAAAAAAAAAAACCAAATATTCAACTCAATTGATTCTCTTACCCTTCCTTACACGTGCCTCATATTGTTTAAACAAAAGGAAATGTTTAAACAATTTGATTCACGGTATCCCCTTCCACCTGCCTTCCTTATTATTATTATTCTAATCAAGGTGAAAAATTAATGAAAACAAAAATACTGAAACAAAATATCAATGGTAAAATGCAGTATTATCGAATTGCTTTTCTTGATGCCTTTTCTTAAATTAGTCAAATACATAAAGCAAAACATTGCTTCGCATAAATATTGGTTTCCCTTATAAGTGTTGTCTACTGTGGGTACCTTCAAAAAACACCCGTTAGTTAATCGCCAAGAGTATTTGGTTTTTATTTACCTTTTCGTTCTTATAAAAAATATTCCCTCTAATTTCTTAAATCTTAACCAAAATTATAATATGGGTTGTTGGAGCAACTTTTTGTTCTATTTTTTTTAAAGAAAACAAGTTTATTTTCTAGATTTACACGCTAATCGATTTGGAATTTAATTACATGCTCAACCCTGTATGACATTCTATATTTAAACAATATGTTTTGGACAAAGTACTAATGTTGTGAAGAAAATTAGTGCAAGGATTTTTGTCGAAAAATGAATCTGTTTGTTTCTGTTCTGTGCAGCTGATACCTTACACAACCAATAAGAATTTTAGGAATTTTTTCGCAAGTTTTTTTATATTTCTTAAGTAGTTTGCATAGGACTGTTGTAAACTGTTGTTTTTGCGGAAATTAAGGAAAAAAGTTATGATAAAATCTTTTCTCAGCCTATAGGCTACATATAAGGAATTTTTTTAATTTTAAATAAGTAGCAAATATAAAGGTATGCTTAATCTACAATTTTAATTTCCGCAGGCGAAGCTGCGGGCTACCGACCCTGCTAGTAAGAAATAAAATAAAGGCCATGTGTTATCTTATAGTACCCAATCCTATTTTCACCCTAAAAGGAATGTTCGAAGTTAAGCTAAATACCACGAAAATTGAAGACCAAGAAAATATTTAGTAAGAGAAACGCGTTGGGCATGAAATTTCCCTTCAGAAAATAATTATTTCAAAAAATCTCGCGAGCGACCAATGTGTCCCGAACAGAATGAGACTATTTTTACAAATTTGACATTGACTGATATTGGTTCGTAATTTCTTCAACTGATGGCGCTTAAATCTCAAATTTTTAATGCAGCCCTCTGGTGTTCTAAGGAACCTTTAGTAAAGACGGCGCGCAATTTAAACAAGCCGTTTGGCCGCTCAAGCCACATACTATTGAGCCCCTTTTACTATTTGAGCCCCCTTCTCCGCTATAAATAAAAGAAGAGAGAACGCTATGGTCGAGTACTTCGACTCTCAGATACCCGTTACTAAGCTAAAGGGAGTGCGAGGGCGATGGAGATATGCAGTCGTCAAAGCTACTGGCTCCATCTAGTCGTCATTTCATTTTTTGCTCACAACTTTTTAATAGATTGTTTGATACTAATAATTTCTTTTACATTTCGATAGGTAGTAATAAACACAACAAAATGGCATTCAAACTTTTACACTGGGGCGCCTAGAACAAAAAAGCCTGCCAAAATGTTTTTTTTTAAGATTTTCCAAAATGTTGAAATGCAACTTTAAAAACAATTAAATTCTCTATACAAATCAAAAAGAAAAAGTGGTCTGTGATGATTTTTTCCCCCACTGCACTATGGTCCAAAAGTCGATTTTTTTGGCATAAATTCTAAAAATTGAGTTACAAACTTCAAACTTTTCACAAATTTTTTTTTTAAAACGAATAGCTTGCAAACAAATTTTGAAGTCTGTGCGACCACGCCCTCTTTTGCCTCCCATACAAGCAAATTTGTAGTTCTATAAGCAGCCTCTGAATTAAAACTATTTAGTTACATTTATTTTAGGAAGGACTTAAATATCTTACATATACGAAATATACATTAAATAAAATATTGTTCTTTGATTTAAGTATCATCTTCTTCTTCGTCTAATACTACGGAGCATCCCTCGTTAAGGTCCTCATCCGAATCAGATTCAGATTGCACGTCCAACTCTTTTTCAAATGTGTTGTTGTTTTCGGAAGACGGCAACTCCAGAAGATTTAATACTTCTTTGGGAAGAGGTTTTTTTATGTTTTTTCGTTCTCTTTCCTTTAAGCAGACACTTGATAGTAGTGGATCTGATGAATCTATCGCCCTGTGAAAAATGTCAGTCATAGTATTGATTCGACTATTTTTTCTTGCGTGTGAGAGTCTGTCTTTTTTGTAGATTTTATTTCGTGCCTCTGAAGCATTTTCGCCTAAGCATCCTAGTGGTACCAACGTCGAATTATTTATTTGAAAACCGTGGACCAATACTTTGTGAATCGTAGGTGACATTGGGTACCACGGGTATGTCTTCATATATAGGCAATACGTTTGCTCGCAAAAAGTCCGAAATTTGGTAGAGTTTATGTAATGGTTACAGGAAATTGCTATTAATATTATGTGAAAATGATTTAAAAGGGTTTCGTCAAAGCTGGTTATGGATGACAGTTGTTTGCTTTTCGCGAAAGCTCTTCTGGCCGTATTACCATCATTGCTGTTGCCACTGCCATTCTGTTTGGAATGCTTATTCGAAGACCCATATCGTTCCAAATCTTTTCCTGAATATTCTTTTTGCGTGCACTCATTTTATCCTTGTCATCACGTTTTACATGCCATTTTTGTATTTCAATTCTGTATGATATGTTTAGGACAAATTCTAAAAAGCGGATCCAAGCATGTAAAGGACTCACCCCAAATTTTAAAGCTTCAAGCTTGGGGGTAAAGGTTTTTGAACTAAAATCTTTGGTTTCCAGAATTTTTGTTGGGGTGACACCACAGATTGGACAGCATTGAGTTGATTTGGTACCAGTTAGTACGTTAAGTACTTTCCCATCGATAAGTGTCATATGCATTTCAAAGGTTACTGATATGTCATTAGTTTCATCCAGGTTATAAGAAAACTTTTTCAGATTGTTTATTTGAAAGTCTAACTGATTTTTTTCCATAATAATATGATCAGTAGTTTCTTTTATAAATTGAATTTTTAATGGCCTGCAAAACCGAATGGACTGCGGTGTCCTGTTTACCCAGATGTTTCTCTGAAATGAGTCAATCATTTTTATGGGTATCACAGAAGTTACAAACAAAGAGTGATCGGAAAGATGTTCGTCAGGCGATTTTTTTCAAACTTCTGTTTGTATGCACTTTGTCCAGTTGACCCATCAAATCCATAACTGCAAATTAATTTGAGCTCAGAACTATCCGGAAATTGCTTGAGAACATCGCATTGCACTTTAATAATTCTCTCTGCAGTATGATTTAGAAGGTTTTGAAGTGACACTTGAGCAGTAGTTTCGGTAATTTCTATACCCATTGGCCGACACTGTGTTTTAGCTTCTATTACTTGATTGTAACTGGGATAAATGTCGCTGTGATGACTTATATTCAAAACCCTAGTGTTGACATATTGCTGTTTGGTTAATGAATTTTCCAAAATGTAGGCTAAGGCTTCAATTGGTGTAAGTGGAGTCGGTTTTTGGGTTTGAAATTCCTTTCTCAATTCCGTGGTGTATTCAGGTGTTGTAATAGTTTCTTTAAGAATCAAGGCCACGTCTGCATTACATTCTTTCTTAGCTGAAACTGCTGCAGCATGCATAAGAAGATTTGTATTGTGATCTTTTTCATTCGCAAGCTCAGATGCCAATTTTCTTTTCAATCGTGGCCCTGCGTTTGTATAAGACAATGTTGGGCGTCCACGTCTTTGTGGTGTTTGAAAGTTTTTATTTAATGTTACTGTAAATTTGGACGACATCCATTTGGCATGCTTTAACTTCAAACGTTCGACCATATAGTTACATTTTGGAAGTTTTTCTTTTATGAAGTTTTCAAAATATTTTAATTTTTTATTTATTTCTAATTTTACTTCATCTTCCAATTGGTAATCGCTAATTTTTGTATAGATCCAATCAGACACCGATGATATGTTCCGATTGTTGCTGTGCCAAACATCGAAGAGAGCGCTATGTGAAAACTCGAAGGTCCCTGAATATTGTGGAATTGCGTGAAAAGGGGGACGAACGGGGAAAAGTTGTTAATTAGCGCTGAGAAACGACATATACATGTACAAACTGGCGTACTTAGTTTTTGTGGGCAGACGTCGGGTCGTTAGTTATATTCCACGAAACACAGGGAAAAAATGTTAATTTTCTATAAAAATACACATAAATTGGACATTAAACACAGGTCGAAGACTAAGACTACACATAAATGTACTATACACACTAAATATTACATACCTTGATCTTCAATTTCCATAATTTATTTAATTTTGTCCGGACAGAGAAGTTTTATTTTTTCGCACAAACGTAAAGAAAATATTCTCGCGCCAATTTCTTAGTCCTAAGCAGCTGATCGATTGAGTACTTTTGAAAGCTCATAAAAAGCGTTAGTGTAGCTTTTAGAGCTTTTTTTTTGAAGTTTGTATATGTATGATCTATTAACTTTAAGAATTTAAAATCAAAAATACAAAACATTAACATAAAAATTTTGACTTTATGCCAAAAAACCGGCCGCTCGGACCATAGTGCACTGGTGATTTTCAAAGTTGATTTTTCGAAATAGAATTTTAGCCAATAGGAAAAAGGAGTATTTTTATTCAACTTTGAAATTGTACTGAAAGCGGCTAGGGGCCTAAGTCGATTATGTAACTCTTGAAACTTAAAGATCCACCAAATCTTAGCGGGTTCCCAAAAAAAAATTTGTAAGTTCATAGTTACTATTTTTATACCCTTGCACCTAGCCATGTCCGTCTGTCCGTCTGTCTGTTTCTATGCGAACTAGTCTCTCAGTTTTAAAGCTATCGCAATAAAACTTTCCCAAAAGTCTTCTTTCTATTGCAGGTAGTACATATGTCGGAGCGAGCCGGATCGGACCACTATATCTTAAGGCTCCTATACGGATAATCAAACAAATATTGGAAAATTCATTGTAACTTTGCAGGAAGTAGGCGTTTTGATTTCTGACAACTTAAAAAGGTATTTCTTTTATCTGTAAGGGTATATAAGCTTCGGCTGGCCGAAGCTAGCTTCCTTTCTTGTTTTTAATTTTTATACATGTTTATACACAATGTTGCTAAACATGACTAACACCAACAAATCAAGCAGTATCCAAATTGGTAACAGTACCAGGCGCCCAGTTGCACCCACGGCTGGTAATAAGTACTGATCAGCAAATTCTATAGAGTCAAGACCCGCCAAGCGGTCAGCACATTCTGCAGTGTCAGCCGATCCAACTACGCTAACCGCGACCATAATCAAAACATACTGACCTACTCCAGAATACAACCCATTTCACTATTCTTTATACTTAATTTCCGCATCTCCAATTAGTATAAAAGCATGTACCAACTTTACAATAAATCAGTTATCAACCCATCTTATAACTCCGCAGTCTTACTTTCTGACCTCCGGGAAGAGGCCGCGTAACTCCACAGCGTCTCCGTGCCGACAGTGCGAATTATCACTGTTCCTCGGTAGACCCGTCTGTGTGCTTACATTCGCGTAGTCACAAACAATACAAGTGGTCCAAAAAAAAGTGTTTTTTTGGATATTCTTAGATTTAAAGTAGTGTTACAGCCTAGATCCCCGTTTATTTTTTTTAAATATAGATATTAAATAAATATCGATTTCTACCAGGTTTTTTTGAAAATATGCTATATTTCCTTGGTCGATTCTATGACACCTATAAGATTATAAGATAAGATAAGATTATTGACCGATTTAAAAAAATCGTAAGCATAGAGTTAATTTGATAAATAATGACTTAATCCCTTTGACCGATTTAAATACAAATACAAAAATATATTGGGAAACTTAGAGCCCTATAAGTAATTTATTTATATTTTTTCTCTTAAAACATCTTTTTTTTTTCTTAAAAAAAAAAATTACTAAAAAAACTTTAATATGTCAATTGCCTTATCATTATATCCCATCAAAAGATGGTCGCTATAAGACTACGCTGATTTAAGGCAGACTTTTTTGCGTGCTTTCGTGCGACATGAAATAGTTTTTCTTATTTATTTCGATATTGATTTTATTTATTTATTTTATATCCCAGCGCTACAAGAGTGCACTTATAATTATCGCGCTAGTAACATTGGGTAGATATTCAAGCTACACAAAAAAAAACTATGTAAAATCACTTATTTAATAGTTTTGTGTGTATGTACCTTATGGTGGATTTTTATACCCGTTACTCGTAGAGTAAAAGGGTAAATTGTATACGTGCAAAAGTATGTAACAGCTAGAAGGAAGCGTTTCCGACCCCATAAAGTATATATATTCTTGATCAGGATCACTAGCCGAGTCGATCTAGCCATGTCCGTTTGTCCGTCTGTCCGTCTGTCTGTCCGTATGAAGATCTCGGAAACTATAAAAGCTAGAAGGTTGAGATTTCACACACATATTCTTGGGCTTCCTACGCAGCGCAAGTTTGTTTCATCGAGGTGTCACGCCCCCCCTAACGCCCACAATCGCCATAAACGATTTTCAAATGTGTCTGGAGGCCACATCTTTTTAGATTTTCAAAATATATAAACGCGATTTTATAGTGTTTATTAATACCTATCGAAATGTAGAAGATTTTTTTTTCAAATCGGACCATTCATTAAAAAGTTATACGCAATCAAAATTGTTTATATATCTATCTCCCTCGCACTCCCTTTAGCTGAGTTACGATTATTAGATAGTCGGGACACCAACCCGAGTACAGCGTTCGCACTTCATTTAGCTGAGTGACGGGTATTAGATAGTCGGGACAGCAACCCGACTATAGCGTTCGCTCTTGTTTTCTTAAATTTTTAGTGGTAAGCGTATGATTTTTTCGATTAAAAATAATAAAACATCCGTTCTTTTCGGTCCCTGTTATTTTTTCAAAGACTTTTATTTGATTTTCATTCGAATAAAAGTCTTTGTCAGACTTTTATTTGGGACTTTTATTTTTTAAAAGTCATTGATTACAGTTATGAAAGACTTTTATAAAATATTAGTTAAACGTAACAGTTACTTCTGAGTTTTAATGTAAAAATCATAAATAACAGTTATTTGGGACTTTTAAAATAAAAACAAGAGAGAACGCTATAGACGGGTTGGTGTCCCGACTATCTAATACCCGTCACTCAGCTAAAGGGAGTGCGAGGGAGTTGGAGATTGAAACTTTGATCACGCATAACTTTTTAACGAATGGTCCGATTTGAAAATTTTTTTCTACATTTCGATAGGTATTGATAAACACAATAAAACTGCATTTTTACTTTTCCGAAATATTAAAATTTTTAAAATCGTATATAAGCGATTGTGGGCGTTAGAGGGGGCGTGGCACCTTCTTGAAACAAACTTGCGCTGCGTAGGAACTCCAAAAATCTTCATGCCAAATACCAATCCTCTAGCTTTTGTAGTTTCTCTCTCAGTGTTCATACGGACAGACCGACGGACAGCAGACAGACGGACAGACGGACAGACGGACAGACAGACAGACGGACAGACAGACAGACGGACAGACGGACAGACGGACATGGCTATATCGACTCGGCTAGTGACCCTGATCAAGAATATATACACTTTATAGGGTCGGAAACGCTTCCTTCTAGCTGTTACATACTTTTGCACGAATACAATATACCCTTTTACTCTACGAGTAACGGGTATAAATACACATGCGGTCATCCACGGTTTTGAGAGTTCTTAAGAAACCGCTTTCCTTCGAGGATCATTTTTACTCGGTTCCCTATAATACCAAATTACTCAGATTTTTTTAAATTTTTATTTAGTCTTATTTTGACAAAAAAGGAAGAGTGTACAAACGTTAGAAAAGCATACTTGTTTTTATAGCAAAACCGGGAACTTTAAAATTCAATTACAAGAGAACCATGGCCGACCGCCAAGTTCTTTTTGCACGTAAATTCTTAAGAAATCGAGGTCCATCGAGGATAATTTTTTCGCGAATTTCGGGGGTGATTTCGTATTTAACATGCGGACGAGAAAAAAGACTAACTATTATAAACTTTTATAAAAATTTTTTATGAAATTTTTCACTTACTGAGTTTATTAAAAATTAAATACTCTAAATATAAAAAAGGTTCCAGAGGTGGAAAGAGCTTGAATCACTTTGTAGATCTATTTAAAAATAAAACTTCGTTATCAATTTTAAGGTTTTTTGAGGTTGGAACTAACACCCGATCATACGAAAACCACAATCAATAAATACATCAGTACCCTCACAAACACAAGTTACAAACCCCTCTAATTGGACTGCATTTCAAAAACGACTATCTCTAGCGTCATTTAAAAATGGGTTTTGGCCCCGTTACCCCATTGTATTTTGGCAATTATCCCCATTGCTTTAAGTATAAGTTATAAAACTAATTTCGGTTTTCAGGCGTGTGTTTTTAAAGAAGCCATTTATGCCACCGTTTTTACATTTTTTAAACTTTCTAAACTATGTCGAGGTGTAGCTTCTTAACTAAAGACTGAAACTAAATTATGTGTATAAAAAGGTTAAAGGGCATTCTATTACCCTAAAATAATTATTTGATGGCCGAAATCGGTTTATCAGAACTCAAATTAGAAAAAAAAGTGTCTAAAACTTTTTTACACTTTAAAAAAAATTGGTTCCATTAGTGCCCATTTCTTAATCAGGGACATATACCTTACCGGAAAAGCAAGGTCGCCTTCGGTACGTATTTCATCGATTTTTATACCCTTGCAAAGGGTATTATGATTTCAGTCAGAAGTTTGCAACGCAGTGAAGGAGACGTTTCCGACCCCATAAAGTATATATAAATCCAAATTTTAAAATTCCACCCACTTTAGAAGTGAAGATCATCCCATAGGTAAAGTATTTATACCCGTTACTCGTAGAGTAAAAGGGTATATTGTATTCGTGCAAAAGTATGTAACAGCTAGAAGGAAGCGTTTCCGACCCCATAAAGTATATATATTCTTGATCAGGATCACTAGCCGAGTCGATCTAGCCATGTCCGTCTGTCCGTCTGTCTGTCCGTCTGTCTGTCTGTATGAACGCTGAGATCTCGGAAACTATAAAAGCTAGAAGATTGGCATTTTGCCTGCAGATTCTAGGAGTTCCTACGCAGCGCAAGTTTGTTTCAAAAAGGTGCCACGCCCCCTCTAACGCCCACAATCGCTTATATACGATTTTAAAAATTTCAATATTTCGGAAAAGTAAAAATGCAGTTTTATTGTGTTTATCAATACCTATCGAAATGTAGAAGAAATTTTTCAAATCGGACCATTCGTTAAAAAGTTATGCGTGTTCAAAGTTTCTATCTCCATCTCCCTCGCACACCCTTTACCTGAGTAACGGGTATCTGATTGTCGGGGCACCCGACTATAGCGTTCTCTCTTGTTTTTATTGTAAATATTAATGTTGGAGCCGTTTGGGCCACTGGTGGTCAAGGTTGGGCTCGTATCTCCTTAAAATCGCTCGTTCCATTTACAAGTCTTTAGGGATTATTTAAAATTTTCAATAATATTAATAACGACGAAAAAATGCACCGTCATATAATGTCTAAGAGGCAAAGGCAATGGAGAATTTGGCAAAAAGAAAACAGAGGGTAACAGACCCTTTAAATCCATTTTCAGACAACTGCTGATAATTAAACAATTTCTTAAACGCTGACAATGTCGCGCCGGGGAATTCTTGTATGTATGAAGTATCTGGATATGGTCAGGCATCGACTGTCGAAGTTGGGCCCAAGACAAGCCAATGCTTTACCAGGCAACCCGTCACTCACCCACCCATTCACGTTACTCGCTCATTCACCCATTCCAGTCCCATCATTTGCCAAAGCCTCCAAGCAGTAACAATTGATATGCGTGTACGTGAGCTGAATGCCGAGCTTCCTTGTCGGAGAGGCAATTGATTTGATGTAAGCGGAAGGCGGCAGTGGCTGGAGGGCGTGGGGACGAGTGGTAAAGATTAAGGAAAACTTGTAAGCAAAGTCAGTGAAAACTTTGGAAGTTGGCAAACTCTAGATGTGAGCCTTAAAGTGTATCAGGAATGGAAAATTTCTGGCAATGGCACTGCTTTGGGGCGGGGGTGGGCACTGCTTCCTGCAGGAAACGCCAAATGTGTCGCCTATGCCTATTCTAATCAATTAGCCATTTGTCATTTCCGAGTATGCAAACAAACGGCCGACAGCCGGAGCATTGCCAACTTCAATCCATAACTCAGTCCCGTTGAAGCCGTTGGGCATGCGCTGTCTGTCAAGCGGCTTGTTCGCCTGCCTGCAGTCAAACAAACGAGTGGATGTGCGGAGAGACAAATGGTTATGAACAGAAATTTACACAAAAATGCAATCAGCTCGATCAATCAATTTTCAAATCTCTGGCAAAGAACAAGAGTAGAATGCTGAGAAGCCAGTCGACAACAACTGGCACGTTATCATAAGTAAATATTTACATTGCGCGTACGAGGACTCAATGAATTTATCAGCGCGATACTGAGATACTGCCACAACCTCCTCTACTTCTTTTGTTTACTCTTCATATACAGTTGTCAGTCAGGCGTTGTTTGCGCTCGGACGGGATAGGAAAAGATTAAACCTGGGATGATTCCTTGACTTCAAAAAACCGTCACAGGAGTGAAAATAAATTCTTTGGAAGAGATTGCCCAAATGAATTGTAAACAAAAACAAGAGCGAACGCTATAGTCGGGTTGGTGTCCCGACTATCCCGTCACTCAGATAAAGGGAGTGCGAACGCTGTACTCGGGTTCGTGTCCCGACTATCTAATAATCGTAACTCAGCTTAAGGGAGTGCGAGGGAGATAGATATATAAACAATTTTGATTGCGTATAACTTTATAATGAATGGTCCGATTTGAAAAATGTCTTCTACATTTCGATAGGTATTAATAAACACTATAAAATTGCGTTTATTGACTCTGTTAACAACTCTCTCCTTTTATTCAAATTAGATCAGCTTGGGTTTCCATGTAATCTATTAACTTGGATTTCAAGTTACTTGAATGGTAGGACTCAGAGGGTTATATTTAAGAGCGCTGTTTTTAAAATGATCTACGTGACATCTGGAGTTCCTCAAGGTACACACAAAAAAAGCATGTCAAGGTAAAATCGATATGGCCATGTAAATTTCAGGTCATGCAAAACCCAGGTCATTTTTATATGAAATACCCTTTTCGACCAGGTCAAATTTACCTGAGACCAGGTCAAATTAAAATTGATCTTAAATAAGGTCAAATTGAGCTACGATTCATATCGATTTTTTTTGGGTGTAGTCATTTAGGCCCTTTGCTGTTTACTTTGTTTATCAACGATCTTCCCTATATCGTAGCACATTCTCGTGTTTGAGTGCCACATAATGGCCACTGTCAATAAAGCTATGAGTGTTCTTGGGTTTATAAAGCGTTGGTCAAAAGAATTTGATGACCCTTATACAACCAGATTATTATTTACCTCCCTTGTCCGTCCTATTTTGGAATATTGTTCTTCAGTTTGGAGTCCACAATATCAAGTGTACATCGACCGTATTGAGTCGGTACAAAAAAAATTTCTCCTTTTTGCCCATCGTAGTTTGAACTGGGATCAAAACGTAAGGGTACCTTCCTACCAGAGTAGATTACTATTGCTTAATTTACCTACACTTGAAAACCGTAGAATAAGGCTTGGTACTATTTTTATGCAAAATCTTATAACAGGTGATATTAATTCTGTGGAACTGGTAAACCGTTTAACTTTTAATGTTCCCGTTAGATTAAAACGAAATTATTACCCTCTTAATTTGCCTCAATGTACATAAAATTTTACTCTGCATGAGCCCTTTCGCGTTCTATGTAAAAATTATAACATTCTTTATCATTTAATTTATACTTCAACATCTATCCCTGTATTAAAAACTAAAATTTTATCTCATTTGCTTCAATCTTAGTTTTAGCCTTTATAATGTGTCCTGTCTCTATTTGTTTCATGTATCTTCCTCGCGAACTCGCATTTTTGCCCTAATTGATAAAGGGTTCCGCGCGTAACAAGCACGTGCTTGGTATCGTTGGGCCACTTGCTTGTACTGCTCGTAGTGCATCAACGTTCATCATATATTAAAATCTTAAAAGATGTGGCCTCCAGACACATTTGAAAATCGTTTATGGCGATTGTGGGCGTTAGGGGGGCGTGGCACCTCGATGAAACAAACTTGCGCTGCGTAGGAAGCCCAAGAATATGTGTGGGTAATCCCAACTTTCTAGCTTTTATAGTTTCCGAGATCTCAGCGTTCATACGGACAGACAGACAGACAGACAGACGGACAGACAGACAGACGGACAGACGGACAGACGGACATGGCTATATCGACTCGGCTAGTGACCCTGATCAAGAATATATACACTTTATGGGGTCGGAAACGCTTCCTTCTAGCTGTTACATACTTTTGCACGAATACAATTTACACTTTTACTCTACAAGTAACGGGTATAAAAACGGATCCTTTTTCATAGAAAGTTGGCTCAACACACAAAAAAAAAATTAAAAAATTTAAAATCAACTGTAATAATTGTCAAACTGGCCCCAACCAGCAAAATTGTCAATTCTACTAAGTAAATGGTTATTCCAAAACAACAAAATACACACAATTAGCAAAGACACACACCCAAAGCAAAAAGAAAATACACGTAACTATTTTAATAGTTACGTAACTATCTTTGTTGGTCAATTTTACCAATCAAATTTTTTTGTGTGAAGGCATCAAAAAGGCGCTTTTTTCTAGTTTCAGTCTGAAGTTTGCAGTGAGGGGGACATTATGACCCTATGATGTAAATATTTTCTTAATCGACAGCCGAATCGATCTACGCAATCCATTCTCTGTTGAATTTTAAAATTTAGTTCTAAACTAACAAGAGAGAACGCTATAGTCGGGTGGCTGTCCCGACTAATAGCTAGCAGTGCGAGGGAGATGGAGATATAAGACTTTGATTGCGCATAACTTTTTAATGAATGGTCCGATTTGAAAAATGTCTTCTACATTTCGATAGGTATAAATATACACTACATTTCGTCAAAGTTGAACAAGTTAGAAGAAATGCAAAAATGCTGGCATAAATGGCTTCGTTAATAATACACGAAAAACAAAAATTATTTTATTATTAAATTAAACAAAAATTATTTCTTGCTAGAAAGTAGAACAATTATTTCTTACAATTTAGAAATAAACGTTTTCTAAAAAATAGAAATACGTTTTTTTTAATATAGACAAATATTTTCTAAAAAAACAAAAAAAAATCCTCAAATCCAGAAAATACAAAATTCTTTTTTCGGGCTTCGGGAATCGGAATAATGCCAATGCCGGTTGTTTCTGTGACGCCACGTCCCCTGCCCTTCCCTTGAGTTGTTGTTTTTCGTTCTTGTTTCTCATATTATTCGAATTTCCTTTAATTGAGCACATGGGTGGGGGTGATGTATACATTTATGTAAATGCACTTGTTGTTTCAAATTGGAACTGTAATAATAACTGAAATGAGTATACAAATTACAAATTATAAATATAAAAACCCAATAACTTACTATTTTGAGAAAATCATCTTGATCGCCGCCGCACGCGGGAATCGAACCGCTTGCCTCACGGTTTGCAGTCAAGCACTCTACTAGCTGCGCCACGGAAGCATTACGTGAGGCGCTGTACAAAGTCTATTCACATCTTGTTCTCCTCTTTTTAGTCAAATTGATCTGACTCTCTTCTAGTTATTCCCCCTAGTATTCATTTAATTTTTCATGATTAATACTAATTTTTATATGCAAATATATATTTTATTATGGTTTAATAGTAACAGTAATTGAATGTTTCAAATTTGAAGAACTTAAAAATCATTTTTACCAAAATATAACTATTCATGAGTAAAAAAAAAATGCAGTACACTTTTAGTATATTAATATGTAAATATTGGAGATAAAAAAAAAAACACCATGAGTTTTTCGCCCCGACGTGGGATCGAACTCACACTTGCGGCTATAACCTTGAATAACATATTCATGCACGCACGCGTTAGACCCCTAGGCTACCTATAAAGGAAATTTTCTTCGATTTAAGGCGATTTTTTTCTTAGGCTTTACAAAATTTGTCTAAAAAGTGTACAAGAAGGGAAACTTATCAAATAAGGTTACATTTTTTATTTTTTAGAAAAATATTTCATAAAAACAGACACATTTTTTCTGAATGTTAGAACATTTTTTTTATCCTTTTTCTGTTTTCTAGAAAACCTATATTTCTATTTTGTAAGAATATTTATAATTTTGACGGCGATTTTTTTTTTTTTTTAAATTTGAGTCTTTTTTTCTAAAATCAATGGCGATTTTAACCCTCAAATAAAAAAAGGAAGATTAGAAAAAATCACCTTATAATTTAGAAAATAGAGGATTTTTCTGCATTTCAGAAAAAAAATTCTAAAAAATTCGTTTAATAGACAATTTTTTCTGAAGTTTAGAAAATTTTTCCTCTTTATAGAATATTTTTCTAAAGCACAGTAAATTTTTCTTTTTTCTACATTTAAGAAAAATAATTTTTTGAGTGTAGAGTAAAGGGTATATTGTATTCGTGCAAAAGTATGTAACAGCTAGAAGGAAGCGTTTCCGACCCCATAAAGTGTATATATTCTTGATCAGGGTCACTAGCCGAGTCGATATAGCCATGTCCGCCTGTCCGCCTGTCCGTCTGTCCGTCTGTCTGTCCGTATGAACGCTGAGAGAGAAACTATAAAAGCTAGAGGATTGGTATTTGGCATGAAGATTCTTGGAGTTCCTACGCAGCGCAAGTTTGTTTCAAGAAGGTGCCACGCCCCCTCTAACGCCCACAATCGCTTATATACGATTTTAAAAATTTTAATAGTTCGGAAAAGTAAAAATGCAGTTTTATTGTGTTTATCAATACCTATCGAAATGTAGAAAAATTTTTTAAATCGGACCATTCGTTATGCGTGATCAAAGTTTCTATCTCCATCTCCATCGCACTCCCTTTACCTGAGTAACGGGTATCTGACAGTCGGGGCACCCGACTATAACGTTCTCTCTTGTTTTTTGTAAATTGGTGTTATTATTAATGGAAAAAATCATTTTTAGCTTCAACGATATCGGAAGCTATAGCTTCGGCAGGTTGAAAATGTAAATCTATTGCAAATTACACGAATTAAAATCTCTTTAAATATAAGAAATAAGCAACGAAATATAGACAAATACCTAAAAAGTTTCAAAAGTATTCACATATAAGGGTTTTATATTTTCCCATATTGTTCCTATAGTAGCTTTAGGGGAAGTCTCCTAATTTATTGTTGGCCTGATCAGAACCTTCTCAAATTTTTCAAAAACCTGTATTCAATTTTTTTATTGTAGATTAACATCTTAAGATTAACCAAAAAACGTTTGAAATCTATCGGACAAAAACTTTACAAGTTAGGCTAAAATTAGTATTAGTAAAATTTTCAAAAAAAAAAAAATTTAGGATTTTGAATGGTTAAATAAAATATTTAAAGTTAAAAACAAAACTTCCCAGGATGGGGGGGGGTCTATTCTTAAACGAAATGTGAAAGCAGAATGGAAGTCCGTAAATATTTGGCGGATCCAACCTCCCATTTTACTCTACGATTAACGGGTATAAAACAAGAGAGAACGCTATAGTCGGGTTGGTGTCCCGACTATCTAAAACCCGTCACTCAGCTAAAGGGAGTGCGAGGGAGAAAGATATATAAAAATTTTTTTGATTGCTCATAACTTTTTAATGAATGGTCCGATTTGAAAAATGTTTTCTACATATCGATAGGTATAAATATACACAACAAAATTGCATTTATACTTCTCGGAAATCTTTAAAGGTGTGGGCGCCAGACACATTTTAAAATCGTTAGTGGGCAATTGTGGGCGTTAGAGGGGGCGTGGCGCTCGGATGAAATAAACTTGCGCTGCGTAGGAAGCCCAAGAATATGTGTGGGAAATCTCAACCTTCTAGCTTTTGTAGTTTCCGAGATCTCAGCGTTCATACGGACAGACAGATAGACGGACAGACGGACAGACAGACGGACAGACGGACATGGCTATATCGACTCGGCTAGTGACCCTGATCAAGAATATATATACTTTATAGGGTCGGAAACGCTTCCTTCTAGCTGTTACATACCATTGCACGAATACAATATACCCTTTTACTCTCCGAGTAACGGGTATAAATATATCAGTTTCATGTCAACAGCAATTAATTACTGCGCCAAATAATTTCAGGAGCAGCTTTTTTATCCAAGTTGTTCCCGATCGTTCGGATATAGACGTCCAAAATTTTCTGCGTGGACATATTTTATGATGATTGGGAAAGTTTCAAAAAGCTAGTTTTCAAATTATAATTCCCTCTGCAAGGGCATAAAAAACGGAATGTTTTATTAAAGAAAAACTATAGTTGAAAACAGTTGTTTAACACCTGTTACTCGTAGAGTATAAGGGTATATTGTTTTATGCAAAAGTATGTAACAGGTAGAAGGACGCGTTTCCGACCCTATAAAGTATACTCAAAATAAAATTTATATGAAACGGTGATCGATTTTACGTTATGTGGTATCAATTTTGCCTTGGTAAAAACGATATGTGCACATCGATTTGACGGCGAAGTGTTTTTTTTTGTGTATACATATTCCTGATTAGGATTACTAGCCGAATCTCTAGATCTCGGAATCCTTAAAAGCTAGAAAGTTGAGATTCACCATGAAAATTCTTGGGGTTCCTACGCAGCGCAAGTTTGTTTCATCACAGTGCCACGTCCCCTTTAACGCAAACAATCGCCCTAAAAGATTTTAAAAGGTGTCTGGCGCACACATCTCTAAAGCTTTCGTAAAAAATTAATGTAATTTTGCAGTGTTTATTTATACTTATCGAAATGTAGAAGCAATTTTTTAAATCGGACCATTCATTAAAAAATTTTTAAGCAAATAATGTAATTTAAGCAGTGCAAGCAGTTGCTTTGCTGTATGCATATCTTCATCTCCCTCGCACTTCCTTTTGCTGAGTAACGGTTATCTGATAGTCGATGTACTCAACAATAGCGTTCTCTCTTGTTTTAAAATGCATTTGGCTTACAAACGCCTAAACGACATATTGTGAAGAAGTGTTACAGTTCTTTTCGACAGTATAGGTGATTTAAAGACCCGTCTGGTTTGTTGGCCCGTGAAGAATTATCGTAGGGGCACTTGTAGATGGTATCGCAGAGCTTGTGAGTTTGTGGTTGTGGTCTCTCCGGCAAACATTTGATTGATTGGTCGCACTAGTTGATCAGGCACTTTGCTCTTGCCACTTTCGAATGTTTGAACAATCGGTGACACAATTTTGAGAATTCTACAACGAGTTCCTTGAGTGGATTGCGGCTAATCAATTGATATCATTTCGAGTCAGATCACCTATCAAAAAAAGTTTTAATTTATGGGATGTGCCATAACAATCCACCCACCCCCGCTTTTTTTTTTCTGTATTAAAGTACACAGTACCACTTTGATGGCGAAGCCCTTTGCTTCCCATTTTTATCCTCATACCTATTTTGACAATGTTTCCATTCTATTACTTTATTATATATTCACGTTAGAAATATTACACTAAAAGAACTATATTGTGCAAACGGAATCTTTTATCATGGCCAGTAATTTATCGGATTCCAACCAAATTTCCCCCAAAAACAAATCTCGGTGTCACAGAAACCGTTTGAAAACCAAGTACACGATTTTAAAATGTTCCAAAAATCAGAGCAAAACTCCTAGAAAACTTTATAGATTCTGTGACACCTAATCCCAAATCCATAAAATTCCCCAAATCCGTGGCCGGTTTCTGTGACACCCCTGTATAAGACCATAGTCAAGCAATAGCTTCATTAAGTCCAAAAGTAGTATTTCGGCCAAAGGGTCGAATCAATGCAGATCTACGTAAGAAACTTAAAGGATTTTGTTTTTTTTTGATTTTTGCGACACCCCCAAATATAACCTTTTACTTTTCGAGTACTTTCATCGCCTCTAATCGAATCTATATTTATTAATATAACAAATTTAAAAAATTAACGGGTACTCCCAAAAATTTCTTTCTAAGAATTAGAAATCTCGTCGGCCAGGCCTTGAATATAGAAACAAAGTTTCTGGTTATAGGAAAACTAACCTTTAAATATAGAAATCCTTTTTTGGAAAAATTGCATAGCTGAACAAGCCTGAGAGAACTGTCCAGGCCAAATTGCAAAATTTTTAATGAGGAATGTTAGATAGAAACCTAATGGATACGAATTCCAATTTTCAATTATTTTTATCCAATCCATATCACTTAATATATTTCCCCTTCGGTGGTTCTTAGGAAAAAAATCGCAATTAAAATTTTGAGATAATTGGTTCAAGACTAATCAAGTCTGACAATACCGACAATTACACCAGTTTACAAAAAAATTAAGAAATGGGCACTTCAATTTTTTGTTATGCTGTCAATTTTTGTTTAAGTGTAAAAAAGTTTTTGATCTGGTAAACCGATTGCGGTCATAAAAGACTTATTTCACAGGTAATATAATGCCCTTTAACTTTCTTATATACAGCATTGAGTTCCAGTCATTAGTTCAGAAGCTACACCTCTTTAAAGTTAAAAAAGTTGAAAAAAATGCAACAACTCTGGCATAAATGGTTTCGTTAAAAATTCACGCCTAAAAAGCAAAATAAGTTTTATTAGCTTCGTTGCCCCGGCGATTGCTTGACGATTGCAACTGTTGTTGTAAGTTATATTGACCGACATTTACATTCTTATCAATCTTATACCTTATAGGGTCAGAAGCGTCTCCTTCCCTGCGTTGCAAACTTCTGACTGAAATAATTATACCCTCTGCATGGGTATAAAAATTCAATATAAATCTAATTTTATATAAATTTTGGCCATACCTGGCTTGTTTTATTCGCTGGGATGTGAACTTCAAGTTGGAACCCATTACAGTCATAAAAAAAAGAAAATATTTCTGTTTAGAAAGGCTCCTTTAAAACTTTAAAACAAGAAAAATTCTTATTTTAATGGTTGGATGGGTTTTTTCTTGTTTCGAGAAATTAAATAGCTTAAAATCAGAAAAAATATTTCAGAGAAGGTTTTAGGCAGAGAAGGTTTTGGCTTAGACTTAGAGAAGTCTACGACATTATGCCAACACACAAAAAGGAGCGAAGAGGCTAGAAAACAATTTCTTGTTATTAGAAAGTTCGTCTTTAAATATAGAAATCGTTTTTGAATAACAATTATCAAGAAATAATTTATCTTAAAAATAGACAAATTAAAATCTTGCATGTTTTTTGTGCTGTCGAAAGCCAAAACACTTAAAATGTTGTTAAAAGCGAAAATCACCAATGACTTCAAGAAAGAAACCACCTTTAAGGATTAAAAGAAGCTGCAAGAAAAAACTTTTTAAACGAGAACTTTAGTTCTTGTTTTAAGAAATATTTTTCTCGATTTAAAATTTCTTTTTTTCATGAAATGTTTTTTCTTGAAACGAGGAATAAAACACCCTTTTGGTGGCATTTTTGTTATCCAGGGGTCCAACACAGAACTGAATATACCACCTATCGTTTGGGAGCGTCTTGGTTGTAAGCAAGTGTTATAAGAAAAAATCTTTTTAGCGGTTGAACCCAAAAAATGTATTTCTAAAAAGCTGTAAGGCTTGCCTTAGCTATAATTTATTTTTTGTTTTTAAAAATATTTGTGAATGAATCGAACTTTTCTGCGTAGGTATCCACCCCAATTGTACTAAGACCGGGCCTTATAACACTTTATGACAAGTTGCATTTGTAATATCTTAAAATGCCAGCGACAATTATTGGAAATTCGTCAGGGTCCGCGATTGGCGGGAGTCCACCATTTCTATTTTCGACAGCAAGATGGATTCGCCGGGAAAACCGGGCGAAAGGAAAAGTAGGGGAAAGTAAAAAAACAAATCAACAGTTTGAATTCGCTCTTGTTTTGTTTCTCTCAGATTCCACTCGTTCGGCCAGCGGAACAGATGGCAACGAAACCTCTTATACGCGAAAACTCTTTCTAGTTTGGGGTTTCATTCGGAGAGAGCGAGCGGACAGGTGAAGTGCCCAGGTAAATGTATCCTCTTGCAGAGTCTGGCAGACTGGCAGAAAGCAAAAATGCTAAAGAATTCGTCAGTAATTCGGTAAGCTAAGCATCTACTCCCTAGAGTATCTGTTATTTACCCAGGAGCAACACAGAAGAGCACATTGTCCAACTGAATTATGTTTTTTTAAAGATAGTTCAATAATAGTTTTAAATATTCGCAGGTCCTTTGCAGCATATCCGAACTTTGAGTTGACCTAAGCAGCCGACCGCACAGAATCCACAGAAGAGAGGCCGTCGAAGAGTACGTCCACGCAACTCAACTCGACGAAACGAGACTCGCTTCTCCATCGGGCCCTCTCTTAGCATCCACACATTACATGCAACTGAGTGGTGCGCTGCAAGTTACACCGCTCGGCGGATTCAATCGCTCGTCGACCTTCGTTCCGCGCGTTACAAGAGTCGAAAGGAGTCCCATCGCAGTCGCAGTCGCAGTCGCCGTTCCCCTGTCAATTGTTCAGTCTCCTCCCAGCGCTCGTGGCAAGAACAACACAAGGCTTTGGCTCCTGGCAGCGCGGTCGCGAATCGAATAGAGTCCCCCCTGCTCGGGACAAATAAATCGGCTGGAGCCGTCTCGTGGAGTTCCGAAAGATCCGATCCGAGAGGAGCGCGCATCGCGAGTGCAGAGATTCGAATTGGATATAGAGTGCAGTTTGGCACTGCAAGATGCGGCAATTGTGCACCTGCGGCTGCATGCAGCAAAGTGCGGCAAAGTGTGTGAAATGTGCTACCTGAGAAAATGCCCAAGGAGTGCTTAAACATATCGAAACAAACCGAAAGATAGAGTATCTTTTAGTGCCCCAGTGAACAGTGCTCGGAATTTGAGAATTATATATTTTTTTGCTACGCTATTTGACAAACTACAAACGGAATACAATCAATATACACCTTAAGTCAACTATCATCTAATTCGTCTTACTCGGAATATTTAGGTGAGTTGATGTGAAAAAAGCAACAAATTGCTAGGATATAAACTTAAGGTTTTTAGAAAGTGTTTACTTCTACGCTTAAAGTGACTGAGGTTTTTGCTAATAAACAGTATTATTCAAAGGTATACATACATACATGTTGAGTTGCAAGTAATCAATTTGTTCAGCAAAAAGTGGTTTCTTTGTCAATTTATGAAACAGTTGGAAGATAAGAACATATGTATATATCGAAATATACAAATTATATCTTGCTTAGATTCAATTCTTAACCCGTTAACAGTGACGATCCCCTTCGTGTCATAAATTATTTCACACAAACTGTCAACATCTTGGGCTAATCAAACTAACCTGCTGTATTTTATAAATAAAAAGAAAAGCGGCGGCACCGTCAGCCAGGTCGTAAAAAAACTGAAATAGGAACTGGAAGCAAGTTTGTGGGACCGACAAAGATTTTTCTCCAAACACTTTGCGGCTGCAGGTCTTACCGACGGCTCTTGCACAGATTGTTATCTCGCAGATGCAGTTATGTATCTGGATCTTTCTCCTCACAATTACAGCCTCAAGTCTTTGGCAACTTCACACTTCGCTAGACACGCAATGAGGCTGGGTCTCTGCCCCCTGAATTTCATAATTTTCCGATGTTCTCAGAGGTAATTAAGTGGAAATATGTTTGGCAATTAAAGTTCCCCAGACCTCGCTTTCGCTTTCCCCCTCATTCTTTGTAAATAACGTGAATGATTTTTCTCGCTCACTTGGGATGGTTTATAAATTTTAGATTAGGATTGAGTCTTCGCGCGGTTGGATATCCGACGATTGTCGTAACCACGAGAAGCGAAGATGCAGCCGCAATCGCGCATGCATAATTAATTTCGTGTAAAAATCATAATTACACCAATTAAAATTTGTGTAAACAAGTTGGCAGCAGGCGTGCGCGTTCCTCAATCTGCCTGAAGCGCCGCTTCGGGCGCAATTATTATTATAATATCGCTGAAAAAGTTTTCGTGGTCGATTGTACGGGGCAACTCTTGTTTGCCATTATAGAAAAAGTTGCGGTACCAGGCGTGTTTTTAAAATTATGATAATGAGATGTGTTTAAGTACGCTTTCTATGAAAAGATTTTGTACAGATATGCCCATTGTCTAAAGCCAATGCTGCGTTTAGAATAGGGGTTTTAAAATGTGGCTATATTTCTCAAAATGTTAGGCAAAGACTGTTGCGTCTTTCTGAAAAGAAATATTTACCGACAAATTAAATAAACCAAGAATAAGAATTTTTTTCCTTTGCGAAAGCAAAAAAAAAAAATATATTTTAATGAGGCTACAAAACGGTGATTTAAAAAAATCGTATGTAAGCTGGGATCATTTTAAAAGTAAACAAAACTCACACACTCAACTTTTAGAAACTATTAAATGTTATTATTTTTGTTAATTTAATCAATTTTAGTTAGTTTTATCTTGTTTTCCGTCCTTTTTAAAGTACTTAGTCCAAATAATTACAAATAAAACTGAAAGGGTCTTTGGACGCCTCACATTTTCCCTAATTCCAAAAGAATGAACTGGGCAGAAAGAGACTTCTGTTTTTTTAGCATTTTAATAAAGTTGGAAAAAACCTTTTGTGATGACAAATAAACTCGACTGTCTCACCATAAATCAAACTTGAGCCTGGCATATAATGTTTTTGTTTTAATTTTTGCCACTGAAAATAAAATAAAACAAGAGAGAACGCTATAGTCGGGTTTGCGTCCCGACTATCTAGTAATACCCGTCACTCAGCTAAAGGGAGTGCGAGGGAGATGGACATATAACATTTTTTTGATTGCGAATAACTTTTTAATGAATGGTCCGATTTGAAAAATGTCTTCTACATTTCGATAGGTATAAATATACACAACAAAATTGCATTTATACTTCTCGGAAATCTTTAAAGGTGGGCGCCAGACACATTTTAAAATCGTTAGTGGCCGATTGTGGGCGTTATAGGGGGCGTGGCACCTTTTTGAAATAAACGTGCGCTGCGTAGGAAGCCCAAGAATATGTGTGGGAAATCTCAACCTTCTAGCTTTTGTAGTTTCCGAGATCTCAGCGTTCATACGGACAGACAGACAGACGGACAGACGGACATGGCTATATCGACTCGGCAGTGACCCTGATCCAGAATATATAGAATATTATAGGGTCGGAAACGCTTCCTTCTAGCTGTTACATACTTTTGCACGAATACAGTATACCCTTTTACTCTACGAGTAACGGGTATAATAAAAAATTGTATTGGGGTCTAAGAAAGTCGAATGTCTCAACTACAGACCTCTCCCCCCCCCTGGTGTATAAAATCACAAATTTCAGCAAATAGGTGCCAGTCACATTTAATAATTCTCGATCTAAATCTTGCAAGAATTCCTAGCTAATTTGAAATTTGTTTTCCAGTCTTGTAATCAACTATTTTCTATTTGGTCTGGTTTTAACCCAACATTTAATGAATTAAAAGTTAAGGAAAAACAATACTAATTTATTAGTAAAATATTATATGGAAATCATAGATCCAGCAGCAATATTTCAGGTTCCTGGTCGCCATTTAGGTATAAATTAAAGTGCCAAGGAAAAATGTTTAATTTTTTGTATTAATAAAATTCGGCCGTCGTTCTTCAATTTATATTAGTGTCTTCTCCTTCTTATTAAACTCCCGTTTAACCTCATTCTGTTAACATCGCTTCCCCCAGGTCATTTTTCAGAGGCTGACGAAAACCACAATCAACAAAATTTATACCCAAGAAGTGTCATTCTCGTGTGCATTTCGAGCATTTTTTTGCTGCTTCGACGAGATCTTGTCGCTGCCCACATGGCTGCCACCGAATTGGACCCAGCCAACTCCTACTCCTCCGCGTCCCCTAATTAATTAGCATCTAACTAAGAATAATGTTTCCTGCGGCCCTCGACGGTGGCAGCAGTCGACTGTCATAACTTGGCCGCAAGTTTATTTGTTTGGCTCGCCACCGAAGGCGGTGCACAAAAGAACAGACCCGATCCGAGAACAGATACAGAGAAAACTAGAGATACATATACAAAGACGGCGCACAGGTGCCGCATTTTCTTCATTTGGCCCACCTCTCCCTTGAGCAGGTATACATTGCCGCAGGCAGAAATAATTCGTTGCTGCCTCTTTGCCTTGCTTTGCTGGTTAGGTTTTAATGGCCTGTGCTGGTTTCTTCTTAATTTTTTACTTCGGGTTTTTGTCTTAACGTGTAAAATAATTACTTCTGGTGCTGTTATGCACTTGTGAAAAACGCTCAAGTGTTTCGGTTACTCAAAGTAGCCATAGAATTCGTTTCGTTAGCTGTGGTATTGGTGAGAATATTTTAGGAAATATCTTGGCGCCAGCTCTATTCCCGTAGAATATCTTATATGAGTGCTTGTTCGACTCTGAAGCTCAAAGAACGCAACTTGAGGTTTTCAGCATTTTTCTTCCAACCATTATTTTGCCTCTGCTGCGGCGCTTAATTAGTTCTGAAAAAGTTGAGTGTGTTAAAGTATCCCAAATATTTCAAGCTGTCAAGAGTTTAGCCAGTGGACAGCAAGAAGGAGGAGAAGTCAGGAAGAAAGCCGATGAAAACAAATGTAATGAAAAGTACAAAGTTGCAACTATTGGGGAATTGCTCTCAGATGTGTCTTACCCTCCGTGGTTCTCAGATCTGTAGCTATACAACAGTTTTCTTCGATCCAGATTGTGTTCTCACACGTTGAACCCTTTTCTCAAGCCGGACCACACAACCATTAAGATTTCCTGCCTGGCTTCTTTTTTGATGACCCTTATCTCAGCCCCTGCAGTTTGTCCGTGTTCTCGAAGAATACTTTCGATATTTTATGTAAATAGCCCCGGCGTGCCCCTAGATGGGAGTTTTACGGCGAGGACTTCGTCGAGCTAATTAACTTTCGGTTACAGTTCACTGCGCAAATATGCGATCGCTGCGGAGCATATTTAATTTGAGTTTGAAAGACGGAGAATTGGCCCTCTGATGTGCGGCGGAAGTGAATCGCCGCCAATCAACTTGAGGACCACGTCCCGCATGCTCCCAGGCCCTTGTCTGATCGCGGAATGATTACACTATATGCATTATGGGGTTTATGTCTCTCAGTCGATTTGTCGGAGGCATTGAGGCGAGTCGCTGCCGTTTGCTCATCCCAAAATTATACATGGTCGATTGTGGACTTGGTGTGATCCAAACATTTTACGCATCACAAAACAATGTAGCGTCATTAGCCCTACTAGGGCTGCAACGGACTCACAGTCGGGCCCAGCCCTAGTTCCACTTCCATTCTTAGGCAAGCCCAGCCCAACCCACAGGTCCACCAAAATGCGGGAAGTCTCAGCAGTCACAGAAGCGATTCAAATGATTTGCCTTGGTAATTAGGCTCTAAGTTGCCAAATACACAAACTGAGGACACATCCATACATTCATATGCAACGAAGCTTGGCTCATTAGTAAGTGTCTACTTCTGTAATCGCTGACAAAGCTTTGTCACACATGCAATGACTTTCCTCGTAATCATCACGTTCTGATATAAACTACTAGGTGTGTTCCCGTTTAGTCGTTTCAATTTTGAAAGTGCAGGCCAGATCTCCCCCATATTCCATTGGAAGGTCCGGGCTGTTTCCCAGGAGAATTTCATTGAGAGCCACACGTCAGGTGTCTGAAATGTTCCGAGTAAAACTTGTCATCAAGGGGTTCGGTTTAGTGAAATTTCGAGGGTTGCTATTAAGTGGGTAACATGTTTACTTAATTACAGCACCGAAAGGGTTACTGGGTTAAGAGCGGTCTTACTCGTTCCTGTAGAAATTGCCAATCCAAATCTCTCAAAATGTAATGGATCTTAAAGAACTAGCTCAAATTTGGGATGGATACCAAAGTACCTCAAAAAGTATTTTAAAACCAAATTCAATTTTTTTCGTTTAATTAGTGAGAAAATAAAAATGTAGATGATTAAGGTATTTCGTTATTGGTTGTATTGTTGTAAAATGTATCCCCAATGGACCGCAAAATCTCAAGAATTTACGTGACGAAAACTGGATTGCGAGTTTAAGCTTTATCATGAAAAGCCGAAAGTACATTAATGTGTTGAATAACATGCACATTTTTCAATTTTGTTGTACAAACTTTTTAAAGTTTATTTTACTTACAACTACAATCAATTTGATATACAGTTTCGCAATATTTAGCTTAAGCTGAAATGCAGATTCTAATTTGTTGGGCTAGTAATATCTCCTCTAAATTGCGGGTCGGGTCTGCATTAAATAATGTCTCCAAGTATTCATCCTCCAATTTTGTTGGTTATTCGACTTCTAAATCGAAATTGCCACGTTTGAACCTTGCAAACCATTTCTGAGCAGCTAAAGCATAGTCACCATAAGCTTCCATTAAAATACAATAACTTTAGGAAGTCTTTTACACGTTTTGGGAATAGAATAAAACGACCGACAAAAACACATTATTTGGAACAGATCTTGACATTTTCGAAGCAAATCTAGCTTTCTAAAAATGTAACTCCATAAATATTTTGTGTTTTGCATTTTGCTGTCTCTTTGGTGTTGCTTAGTTCTTATTTTTGGCTTGGTACACCCAGAAAAAAATATGGACTTAAAACCCAAAAAATGGACTTAAACTAAGGTAATATGGACTAATTTTGGACCTAAGGAATCTTAGACTTGTTTTAAGTCCATCATGGTTAAGGCCATGATGGTCTTAATTATAGTCCAAAATGTACCTTATATTTAAGGAAATATTGACCTTAGAAACATAGACTTAAATTAAGTACTCCCTTACCTTTAATTTAGGGTATTTTAACCCTCGAAATTAAAGCCAATATTGCACGAAATCAAGTCCATTTTATAGCCAAAAAAATTTACCAAAATGCCCTTAAATTCAAGTCCACATTATTGCCAAAAAACAAATCCCACATTCCCTTAAATTCAAGACAAAATAATTCCTAAAATCCCGGCCATAAAGACCAGGTTTTAAGCTAATGCTTTTATAAATTTTATTAGATTTTTTATAAATTACTTTTTTTTTTAAATAACATTAAAATAGCTTAGGCTTTATAAATTCATGGGATTGGTTAAAATTAATATGAACAGGAGGATTTGTTACACATTTCATATCAATAAGTGTAAAGTTTTTATAACTATTTATCTTATAACTATTATAATGTTCAACATATTCAGTTTGTAGCTCTTGGCAGAAGAAAACCACTTGATCATCGTACGATATAATATCTTTTAAGACATACGCAGTGAAATTGGTTTCATTAAAAAAAATAATGTAGTCGCGTTTATAACAGAATCCATTTTTTTTCACATATAAATAGCTTTTTGCATTTATAAAAATGGTGTTAGGATAGCTTAATTTAAACTTAGTGTAGAAAATTGAGCTTTCAAATTTGCAAAAGGTTTTGCTGAAACTATTTTTTCTGATGGTGTAATTAAGTAATTTGTTTGCAAACACAAAATTGAATTTTAAAGATAAAGACTTAGTTAAATTAACTCTTGAATTTATATTTTTACAATAAGATTTCAATTCCCTGTGCTTTGCCTCAAACGAGAAAGTCCAGAGTAAACGAAGAGGGCCTGACATTTTTACAATATCTACATAGTGTAACAACAAATGGTGTTTCGGTTTAAGCGTATCATGAAATAATGTTGTGTACGCTTTATTGTGACTAGTTATATATTTTTCCAACTGAATAATGTCAATTGTTTTGTATTCAAAAAGTGTCAAAAGATCAACAAGCTTTGATAAGTTTAAAAAGAAACTCCAAACTTTACTATTTTTTGCAATTTTATCGCCAATTATTAGTGGAAAGTAATGAACAAATGTCATCATTTCTCGAGCCGACATTTTTAATTTAAATTTTTTTAGGTGATTTAAGCTTATATCTGGGCATATATTTCCTATTTCCGTTTCACCATAGTTGAACATTTTTTTGCGCATATTAAAAAGGTCTAAGTCAAAAACTTTTCCGTTAATAAAATGAAGAAGTATATGGGAAAGGTCATAATTCAATATTCCCTCAAAAATATCATGTAGAATGTCTACAGAATAATTATCAATTACTGAGAAATTTGTAATTCTATTAAATATGGAGTTCTCATGAACGCCAGACACTGCCACATTACATTCCCTGGTATCTTCTGTATAGTTAGCTTTCGTTCTCAAATCTGAAGGTTTTACAATGAAAGAATGTTGAGTCTCCTCTTTGGACATCTTGCAGAACCTGCAAAAGTAGTTGCTAGAAAACGATCTTGAAAAACCGAGAACAGAATTCAGACCTAAATTGTCTCCAATTATAAGTCCCAAACTGAAGTATATTCTAGTATTTCCGTTTGTGGTTGTTATATTGATGCCATTTGCATGAAGATCATTTAAAATTTCAATTAATTTAAAAAAAACACGACTATTTCCGAATTCTTTAACTTGTTTGGTTTCGAATAACGCAGCAATGAAAATTTCTTTCAAATGTACTGGAGCTGTTGGTAATGAGAAATAACAACCTAGAAGCGGCATTGAATGGCTTCCTATTTGTCTCAAAATCATCGAAATACAAAAACAAGGGAAATCTAAAGGAATTGCTATCATTTTCATTGAATCTCCTTTTCCAAATATTTCCATTTACAAAATTGGTGTAGGTTGATTCGTTTTTTAAAATATTTAGCTTTGACAAAAAATCGTTTAACACATTTGGAAGCTCAAAGTATTTCTTTAGATAAAATTTTATAGGGAATATTACTCCCTTGCTTAGTTTTATGTCAAGGCCGAACGTATTTTTTTTTCTTTTTGGTTGAATTGTGTTATTAATCGTAATAATGTCCGGATCTTGCCACATTTCGCGATTCTTAAGTTCTTTTATAAGTAAATATTCCGAGCTGCATTTTTGAAACGGGTTTTCACAAAACTGTTTTAAATTTTCAATTTTTTCGAGATCGTTAACGTCAGCTAATATTTTTTCCAGTTCTTCTTTGATTGGCATTGTTATAAATTTTTTGATATTTTCTTGAAGTTCTTCTGTTTTTGATCTAGGCAGGTTAATTTGTGCGCAATTGTTGACAGTCATTCTAAGTGCATGCTCTTGAAAATTAGCAGGATTATTAAATGCTAACGCTAATGGGCAGTTGGAGTAATTAACATTATGGTTAAATATAAAAGATGGCTCAGACTGTGAAATTGATGTTTTCGCAATTACATTCGATTTTGGCGTTTTTACAATTTGGCTTTTTGGAGCCACTACAAAAGTTTGTTTTTCTTCGCTTATCATATGTTTTCTTAAAACCTTAAATGATGAAAATTCTTGGGTACATGTTGGAAAACCACATTTAAATACATGCAAAGGCAATAAGTGGGTTCCTTTAACATGTGTGAAAAAAGAACTTAGGTCTTCAAGATTAACGTGACAATTTTTACATTTATACATCATGAAATAGTTAGCAACCACTATTTTCAGAGGCTAGCGATGTCGTTGAACTTAAATATTACTAAAGTAAACGAAGAACTCTTTACATTGAGTTTTAGAGTCCCCAATACCGCATATGATGAGGTCTCCGAAAGACTGAAAGCACTGGAAAAAGGATTTCCGCGAGTCGCTTCTTAGCCACTCCGCACTTGACGCTTCGGCGACCCGTTGGTGTCAGCAGACCGTGGAGGAGGAGGAATACTGACAGATCAATTGTCCCTGTTGTACAACAAATAAAATTAAAATTAGTTTTGTTTAATAATAATTGAAATACGCATTCAATTATTTGAAATGGCAACCAAAAGTGTCATTTCTAATAATTAAATAATTTTGGCAGGGCATAAGTAAGAAGGATATATAAATTTACATAAATTACCTTCTTCGGCTCCTTTGATTAGCTTCAAAATTTTAACGCTGAATGATTCCTTCAGGCGTTTTTCGGCAATCGGAAGAATTTTGTTTTTAAATTCCTCGAATTTAGAAAATAAATGATTTTCTTTTGCGGGAAATCGGTCCGCAAAGTCAAGTTTCAGCTGAAATAAAATATATGTTTAATATCTATATGGGGCGTAATAAAATCGTTAGAATATGTATCTTACCAGCTCAGCACCAAAAGACTGTTTTAAAATGGGCCATGCCGTTAAAATTTCCTTCAATGAAGTTTCCGAGACAAGTTGTTCTGTGCGCTTCTTAAAAGTGTTTTCCCAATGACGATATATTTCTGCCAGATTCGCTGTGTCATCGCTGTTGCATTGCAGCCATATCATGGAGTAGCTTACTGAATCAATGTCCTCCTCTAAAAATGAAAAATATAAACGTCAATATTTTGAAATAACAGCGAATTTAAAGTTAAAAGAATTACCTGCCAAACTGTTTGAATCATCATCAGATTCGATAATTGATTCATCCACCAATGATCGATTTTTAGAAACGGTATTCCTATACCTGGCATATAATAACCCACCAGCTTTTTTGTTTTTGATGGGTAGATAGTAGGTTTCCTTAAAAAAATCATAATGTGTATATAAATATGTGATGAATAATTTTTTCTTTTTTGTTATACCTTAACCTCTGTTGGAAAGAGGCTTACAATGTCAACAGCTACTTGATCAAATTTTTTTGGTTGCCATTCTATTTTGTGATAAACCAAAAAATCGCAAATGATGCCACATATGGCCTTTCTTTGCCGCTGTTCCAAGGACTTGTTTGTGCGGTAGAAATTGTTGATTCCCTTAAACAGGAGCGACTCTTGAAGAATGGAAATGGCGGAAATCTACATGAACAAAATTAAGTTAAAAATTGTTTACATATTATAGTGACATTAATTTACCTCCGTAGCCGAATTACAAGCCCTTTTTTCCTGCTATGTGCCGAAATAAACATCGTATATAATACTTAAAATGTTAAAGTTATAATATAATATTACCAATTTCATGCGTAAGGAGCGATTATGTTCGAACTTCACCCTAGCACCATAGAGTTTTTGGGAACGATGTCGCGCAAGTGATTCGGAGTTAGCAGTAAAACGGAATCTTCGTCTATTCCGTGATCTGTTAAAATAAAGACCGATTCAAAATTAATTTTTCACGAATTGTTTAATTTATTACAATTAACTAAATTTAAAATCACTGTATTTTCAAATTCTTACCCTGGAAGCAATCAAAAAGCTCTTCCGAGTTCAATTTTTTTAAAATTTCTTCCATCGCTAGTAAAAATAAAAATAATAAACCAACTTAATGAAAATATTATAACCAAAAAAATTGGTAGTAAAATACATATATCTTCCTCAAGTCCGTCAAGTTCTTTTAAAGCCAGCACTGCAGCATAGTTTTAAGGAAATGTAAATTCGATTCGCAAATAATCTCTGTACTTACTTTATGCACTAGGTAATTCTTAAATGATTAAGTTTTAAGTTTGTGCATATGTATGTACTAATGAGTGTAAGTATGTGCACATACACGTGCAAGGGCAGACACAAATATTTTATTTTAAAGAAATCACTAGTTTTTGTTACTCTTAAAACTATACAGCTACTTTCTCCAAACTAAGTTTTAAGTTTTAAATCTTTTTATTATTTTGTATAGCTTTCGCTTTTTAAAATATAAAGCACATGTCCACACACATATGTACATACATATGTATTTATTTGCAATCTCACATGAAAACTTCAGCAAGGCTGGTTTCGGCCTGCGATTTTATTTACCAATAATATAAAATGTTATCCGATATGTATTTATTTACTTTGTTAATATTACTTCCTATACACAGTAATCCTTTTGACTTATTGTTTTCAATCGGGCACTCAAAAACTTTTCAATTTGGGACTCAGAACAAAGTAACGCTTAGCAGATTTGCCGGTGATTTAGTGTTGAAAAACGAAGTTGGTATAAGCGGCCATTTCCAGGGTTGGAATTCTTTAGTGTTGCATTATGTGCATGGTACAATAAATATAAGGTAGAAGGATTATGGTAGCTTGTGGTCGATTTGGACCCCTAAATCATAGCAAAGAAGTCCAAAAATTGTTTTATCCAGACATTTTTTTAAGAGCAAATTTGTGGTGCAACTTTAATGTCAATCTAAGAAAAAAATCGATTTTGTATGAAAATATCGAACAAGTTGTAAATTAAAATATAAAATAAAAACACAAACGCACCACAAATCTTAAAAAAACAAATTTGCTCTTAAAAAAATGTCTGGATAAAACAATTTTTGGACTTCTTTGCTATGATTTAGGGGTCCAAATCGACCACAAGCTACCATAATCCTTCTACCTTATATTTATTGTACCATGCACATAATGCAACACTAAAGAATTCCAACCCTGGAAATGGCCGCTTATACCAACTTCGTTTTTCAACACTAAATCACCGGCAAATCTGCTAAGCGTTACTTTGTTCTGAGTCCCAAATTGAAAAGTTTTTGAGTGCCCGATTGAAAACAATAAGTCAAAAGGATTACTGTGTATAGGAAGTAATATTAACAAAGTAAATAAATACATATCGGATAACATTTTATATTATTGGTAAATAAAATCGCAGGCCGAAACCAGCCTTGCTGAAGTTTTCATGTGTGATTGCAAATAAATACATATGTATGTACATATGTGTGTGGACATGTGCTTTATATTTTAAAAAGCGAAAGCTATACAAAATAATAAAAAGATTTAAAACTTAAAACTTAGTTTGGAGAAAGTAGCTGTATAGTTTTAAGAGTAACAAAAACTAGTGATTTCTTTAAAATAAAATATTTGTGTCTGCCCTTGCACGTGTATGTGCACATACTTACACTCATTAGTACATACATATGCACAAACTTAAAACTTAATCATTTAAGAATTACCTAGTGCATAAAGTAAGTACAGAGATTATTTGCGAATCGAATTTACATTTCCTTAAAACTATGCTGCAGTGCTGGCTTTAAAAGAACTTGACGGACTTGAGGAAGATATATGTATTTTACTACCAATTTTTTTGGTTATAATATTTTCATTAAGTTGGTTTATTATTTTTATTTTTACTAGCGATGGAAGAAATTTTAAAAAAATTGAACTCGGAAGAGCTTTTTGATTGCTTCCAGGGTAAGAATTTGAAAATACAGTGATTTTAAATTTAGTTAATTGTAATAAATTAAACAATTCGTGAAAAATTAATTTTGAATCGGTCTTTATTTTAACAGATCACGGAATAGACGAAGATTCCGTTTTACTGCTAACTCCGAATCACTTGCGCGACATCGTTCCCAAAAAACTCTATGGTGCTAGGGTGAAGTTCGAACATAATCGCTCCTTACGCATGAAATTGGTAATATTATATTATAACTTTAACATTTTAAGTATTATATACGATGTTTATTTCGGCACATAGCAGGAAAAAAGGGCTTGTAATTCGGCTACGGAGGTAAATTAATGTCACTATAATATGTAAACAATTTTTAACTTAATTTTGTTCATGTAGATTTCCGCCATTTCCATTCTTCAAGAGTCGCTCCTGTTTAAGGGAATCAACAATTTCTACCGCACAAACAAGTCCTTGGAACAGCGGCAAAGAAAGGCCATATGTGGCATCATTTGCGATTTTTTGGTTTATCACAAAATAGAATGGCAACCAAAAAAATTTGATCAAGTAGCTGTTGACATTGTAAGCCTCTTTCCAACAGAGGTTAAGGTATAACAAAAAAGAAAAAATTATTCATCACATATTTATATACACATTATGATTTTTTTTAAGGAAACCTACTATCTACCCATCAAAAACAAAAAAGCTGGTGGGTTATTATATGCCAGGTATAGGAATACCGTTTCTAAAAATCGATCATTGGTGGATGAATCAATTATCGAATCTGATGATGATTCAAACAGTTTGGCAGGTAATTCTTTTAACTTTAAATTCGCTGTTATTTCAAAATATTGACGTTTATATTTTTCATTTTTAGAGGAGGACATTGATTCAGTAAGCTACTCCATGATATGGCTGCAATGCAACAGCGATGACACAGCGAATCTGGCAGAAATATATCGTCATTGGGAAAACACTTTTAAGAAGCGCACAGAACAACTTGTCTCGGAAACTTCATTGAAGGAAATTTTAACGGCATGGCCCATTTTAAAACAGTCTTTTGGTGCTGAGCTGGTAAGATACATATTCTAACGATTTTATTACGCCCCATATAGATATTAAACATATATTTTATTTCAGCTGAAACTTGACTTTGCGGACCGATTTCCCGCAAAAGAAAATCATTTATTTTCTAAATTCGAGGAATTTAAAAACAAAATTCTTCCGATTGCCGAAAAACGCCTGAAGGAATCATTCAGCGTTAAAATTTTGAAGCTAATCAAAGGAGCCGAAGAAGGTAATTTATGTAAATTTATATATCCTTCTTACTTATGCCCTGCCAAAATTATTTAATTATTAGAAATGACACTTTTGGTTGCCATTTCAAATAATTGAATGCGTATTTCAATTATTATTAAACAAAACTAATTTTAATTTTATTTGTTGTACAACAGGGACAATTGATCTGTCAGTATTCCTCCTCCTCCACGGTCTGCTGACACCAACGGGTCGCCGAAGCGTCAAGTGCGGAGAGGCTAAGAAGCGACTTGCCAAAATAACTACAGCGGACTCGCGGAAATCCTTTTTCCAGTGCTTTCAGTCCTTCGGAGAGCTCAACACATACATTAAGGAAAAAATTCAGACCCTTTTTGAAGAAAAATTAACCTTACAGCCCATCATATGCGGTGTTGGAGACTCTGAGATTGAATGTAAAGAGTTCTTCATTTACTTTAGTGACATATTTTATGAATTCAAAGACATTGTCAGTGCAGTCGACGCATGCTTTAAAATTTACAATGTTTTGGATCTTAAGTACCCAGAGGAGTCGAAACTCGTGTGGTACTTTATCCATAAATACTTTTTTGAAATGGATTTTGCCACTGAAGATAACATTTCTAAAGTCATATCATTTATAAACGATCTTAATAAGTGAAGTAACTTCTAAAAGATACCAGTCTGTATTAACAAAAGAATTGTTAATGCAAATAAAAAACCTGAAACCTTAAATTTAATTTTTCAAAAACTCAATGAAAGAATTGTTAATGCAAATAAAAAACCTGAAACATTTTTTATTTTTCAAAAACTCAAACAAAGTCTCACAATTTAAATAGACAGAAAAAATGTAAAATTAAAACATTTAAATAAAAATGAACAAAAAACTTTATTCACGCATTACTGGATATATTATTGGCTAGAATATTCTTTCGAATTTTACCGTAGCCATTCCGGGGGTCTCGTATCTTGCACTTTATAGTAAGTCCGATTGGATGGATCACCTAACACAATCTAAAATATTTAAATCAAATATATAGCTTACTAGTTTTCTTAGATCTAATCGCAAAGTTATATGATTTGTTCATGCCGAAGACCCTTGGTTCAGGCCCTTTAACAGAAATAAATACATAAAAAAAAATGTTTATAGGGACTTCCGATTTTTTAGGTAATTAACTATTTTTCAGACTATAAATTCCTAAAATTTTATGGACTTGAATTTTGCATTCATGGCTACGGTCACCATTTTTAAGTCCACAATGGCCTTAAATCACCATTTTAGGCAATGTAGTCCATGTTTCCTTAAATCTAGGAATTTTTTTTTTCTGAGTGTAACTTATTTGTTAAAATGCCTTATCTTGTATATGATTTTTTAGGACCAGGTCTAAAAAAGGTATCTAGCATAAACAAGCGACAGTTGGCTTACAAACCGCAAAACCCACAAGAGAACCCTAAGCGGTGGTTTTTCAACTTGTCGCCCTGTTCCGGGTACCATTAAAGAACCGCTATTCCGGTCTGGTCAAACGAAACGGCTGTGACACTATTTCTGGAATTACTCGCATGTACATGCATGCTTTCAATAATGAACCCCCAACCCATGGAACCAACATAACTTTTGGGTTGCAGTTTTAAAGCTTTTGCGTTTGATTACAAGCCAAACCAACAGTCACTATGATTAGGCAGGATTTGAGAAACTAAAATAAGTTGTGAAATGCTGGCTTTGTTACAATGAGCACTTAACTGATGATGATCTAACCTCGCATCCTCTGTCCCACACCTGGGAGGACGTATTATGGTCGAGTACCTCTGTTGTTATTATCACTTACTGAGCGCGCAGTAAAATTTTATCATGCGGTACTAATTTGTCTGGCAGCCACAGCCGAAAGACAAAGGTTAAAGATGGGAATGGCCGCATCTGAGTCGCAGCTGCAGATGCACAATGAGCCCGAAAACGCGGGGCCGATTCCATATCGAACCCTTTGCGGGCCCAGAAAATAATTCAGAAAATCGATAGAGCTTGAGCGAGGGCTCAGGTCTTCAGCCCACATGTCCTGGATACGCTCCGTTGATCGGCCTAACGACTGCCTCTGCCGTTCACCCCCACCTCTCATGCACCCGTTCTGGTTCCATCTGTATGATGGCATTTCGTCCCGTCACTCCTCCTCGCCCAACCTCTTTAGTGCGCCTTCCTGTCAATCAGCGCTTTGTTGTTGTGAGCGCCTGGCAGCCACTTACTACCGCCTCATTGTCAATGTCGCTGGCTGTCGCTGTCATCCTTCTCCGAAAATGTTTTCAAAAAGCATTTTTACATATTCCGCCGTTTGGGTTTTTTGTGAGGAGAAGCCTGGCTTATAATTCATAAAAATTCCCTTACAGGCCCACACACGGCGCAGCCGACGATGACAATGTGGATGATGACAAACCGCAGACAAAGCGGGTAACAGGATGTGTTCTGTATGGAGCGACCGGCGATGTTTCGGTTCAACCAGCTCCTTCAATTGACAGACCCGAGTAGTCCGACGGGGGGAAGGAGGGAGAGGCAGCCAGACAGGAGATCCGCTTTGATGACCTCCACTTCCTTCACTGCCTGTGAAACTCTTTGAGTTCGTTAGAAATTCCAAAAGAGGCACATGATAAGAGATAAAATTGTATCTACATGATCTTGTCGGAAATTCATACGACGGGATATATATAAATGTGGGTGTGGCTAGCTAAGGATGAAGTTTGCCGTTATAGTTTATATTTTGAACATCTATAATTATATATTATATTTAATTCCATGGGGATTGTCTACTCCTCTATATAATCTGTTCAAATCCCTGAAACATTAATAAAACCTGGGGAGCACGATGCTCCCTAATTATACTGTTCAACCGAGGATACCTTCAAAGGGCCTCTTCCAACTCTCCTGAACCATCTGAATTCTTCTTGTTTCAACTCTCGTCCTTTGTGAGTTACGTTTTCTGTCCGTCTCGTTCTTTCGCTCTATCTCCTTAGCCTTTCCCCTGGGTAGCTGCTGCCAATATCCTTGCGCTTCCTCATTTCCAACTTCCTGTTTGTATAACTGACATGTGACGACTAGCGGAGCTGCCGTTGCCCCATCAGGCCCTTGCTTCAGCTGTATCCTCTCATATTCCCAGCGTTTTGACTGCCCCCGAGCTCCAATCCCTTCTCGAGCACTTTACTCACCACTTATCATGCATAAAGTCTAGAATTTGCCGCACTTTTTTTTCAAAAAACTCGACTAATTTGATCCCAAGGCGCTGCTTGAGCCTGTCAGGACCCATACCCACTCCGTTTTCCTTTCTGCGCCTGCCTTTCCCTTCTCATGCTTCACTGCCTCGCTGTGATTTCCTCAGCTCACCAAAGCGTGAAACATTTTTTCGCAACCTTGCGACCTCGCACGCCCCTTCCGCCTACGCCCACTGCCCTCACACACACTAGCACTCACTCTCACAGCCATAGAAATTCAATATTGCTTCTCTATGTCTATGCTAATGAATGGCCCGCGAAGGAGCGCAAAGCGAGACGGAGAGGAGAGGAATAAAGGACGAAGGCGGAAGAGCAGGGACCAGCTTTCTCCCTCTTCCTCTTCCCTCTATTTATTTTTCCGGCTTCCTGTTGGGAGCTTCTCGTTTCGCTTTCGCTCCGCCCGACTCTGCTGCCTTTTTGCGGTTTGACGCAGCAACTAAAAGTATGCAACACTTTTTTCGCATGTTGCTTTTTGCATATTTAATGGCCGACTCGACGGGGACAGACAAAATGGCGGCGTCTCGTTTTTTCGGTCCACCCCCTCCCTACCCACTTTATTACCCTCTTCCCCTCCGCCCCTGCGGTTAGGCGTTGATTTGTGGGCGCTCCGTTTGTTTGTTGTTCCTGCAGTTGTAGCCGTGTCTATTTGAGGTTTTGTGGGCGGCAAGTGGCTGGTACATCCGCCCCTGATGTGACTTTAATGAACTGGGCGTCGTGTGCCGGTCGAAAATCAATAGGAACGGGCTTTAAGTGTCACTGATCCCCGATCCCCAATCCCCATTCCGAAATCCCCGGTCCCAGTTTGCCTGCCATGAGTTTTCGACGGCCCTTCAAACGTCTCGCATCTTCGAGTGCTCTTGAGGTCCTTTGGGCCTGTCACAATAATAGACAAATACGTCGCACAGGCAAGGCAGACTTCCCTACCAGACAGCAGCAAATAAAAAAGTTTTCAACTGTCTTTGGTTTGCGACTTCTATGCAAATTTCAATCGAAGGCGGGACTTTAAAAACTGCGTTTTTTCATGCTGCGTCGAGAGTTAAAGTCCTTCCCGATCTTGCCCTAGGAAATCCAGCATACGCAACTAAATCGTGGCTTCCATTTATTATTAAATCATCAAAAGTGTTGGCCATCGAATGTGACAGGGGCGGGAACGAGTTGTGCTTTGTTGTAGTTCTTGGGCCTGGTTAGACAGCTGCCTTCCGTTTGGGCTCCAACAAAGTTACTGCTGACTCTGCCTCCCATGTCTGCGATGTCATTTGATTTGATTACAACTGAGGGGGAAGTCGAGCTGCTGCTTCTGTTGCAACTGTCTACCGAGCTGATGGATTATATGACGTTGGCTGTCTGCTGGGATGCGCAACTTGCCCGCATGTCTTTGGCTCCCAGCTACCGCCCCCGCCCCCCGCAATCGCAGCCAATTTGTCTACTTCAGCTGCTGCAGCTAGCTCCCTGCCCCCAAATCCACCCTGTTTAAATGCTGTGCTGTCTCTGGCTTGATTAGCGTCGCTGAATTGACAGAAATTGTCACCAGCAAGAGTCTCCTTCAACATCCAACGCCCAACTTACGACCTCCAGGAACAGCTAACGCAGCCCAACACGACCCGTTCTGTACAATTTGCTTCACTTGTTGTTTGTGCCAAAGTCGCCTTAAGCCCCACCCCTCTTCAGGAAAATCTGGTAGTGCATTTCGCATGCGTTTTTCACTCCGTCGAAAGCATCCCAGCACGTCAATTGCTTAATTGATCAATTTAATTTGACACTTATTCAAACACTCGGAGCGTCGTGGGCAGAGCAAGATAAATATCTCGTGCTCCCGATTTCCAGTGCAGTAAACTCGCTTTTGTATTTCGATTTATGCAAATTGTGTCGGGCCATGTGGTCTACTACTACGAGTACGCGAGTGTGTACATATGTATGTTCGAGTACGTCTGATGCTCGCTCCAGATTCGTTTCCATGAAAACTGTGCTTCATCAATTAATCAATTGGTTTATGGTATTTTTGTAATTTGCTGAATTTGCAGTTGCCTTGCCTCTTTGTTCGGTGGCCCTCTCCTTTTCGAGTTAATCAGGAAGTCCGCCCAGCGAACAGTTTGTTGTTTGAATTTTGGCGCTCGAGCAGCAATTTGTTTTAGTTTTCGAGACTGCCCGTTGGGGGGAGCATAGAAAGTTTTTCTGGGAATATGTTGACACTTAAAATGGAAACTTTTTGATTGATGACGCCTTCATCAGCCCTTTAAAGAAAAGCCCGGCTTTTCGGGTAAGATTCCTTACCTCAGCCACCTACCATGATCATGACTACATGACCATTATGCGATTAATCTCACTGCGAGAAGCACCGTAAACTGTGGTCCCAGAGTCTGGCTAATGCCCCTCTTTTAGAGCGAATTGAGCGTGTAATTAACTAACTGTACATTTCAATTTTTGAAATATTCGCCAGTGGAAAAGCAGGCAAACAAACATACGAGCAGGCCACATGACGCAGACGGTTTTTTGCATGCCTGAGAGGCAGATAGGGTTACCTTTGGTCCGGGGCCAAATGGATACACACAACAAGCTGGATGTACGCATTTATTAGATTAGAATCAGCAGAACGACAAAGACGGGCACTGTGCGCCTTGTAAACTAAGAACAATCCGTATGCTCCACACCTAAAAGCACTGCGAGGAATTCTGGGGCGATCGACCATTTCGGAAGAGTCCTACTTCCGGTACTAAGGCCACAGTTCCCCGAACTCGGCCCTTTTCGCCTCTAATGAGTTTTACTTAGGACAGCCGGCACCTCATCTAAATCCGGGCCCATTAAAATTAAAAGACATCAAAAGAAATTTGCAAACTAAACACAAACATAGAGCCAAGAATGTCCCTTTGCCGGGTGACTGGCCGGGCGGCATGTTCATTATTTCTCGGCCTTTTTCCGCCCTACCTTTGGCCCCTTTCACAACTCTACCGCACGCTTTGCATAAGCTAAATAAGTTTACCGTGGAGCTTCTGCCTGGAAAGGTTGTCCTGTGCTCCGGTTTTCCCCGGCTAGCCGGTGTTAAATTAAAGCAAAAACTGGCTTGGTCGTCGGTGAATGGATAACCAGCCGGAGGATGACGGGCAGTCTGTTTGCTGTGGCCGCTTTCTATGGCATTTCTCCTGGCACTGCTCATATGTCTGCCCCAGCAGAAATTGTTGCGAAATAATGTTTAATGAAAAGCACAAAGTCATCCCCGGCCTTCCCGCCCCCTGACTGCTACTCGTCACGCACATTCACTTTGCACCCATTCAAGCCGTAGTCGACCGGGAAAAAATCCAACGGAGACGATGACTTCAGGCTGTTGCGGATTTGGCAGGCTTTTAGCCTTTCTGGCGGCAATTAAGTTTCCGAATCGAGCACAGTTAAAGCAGAACGATGCAATAACTAAGCACTTTTTTCTTGAAGTGAAAACTGTACATGCTGAAGAAAAGTAGATGAATTAAGAATTTTCACCTAAAATCGCTACATACATAAATTTAAATTACACCAGAATTCAGCGTTAAGCGCTTTAATTAGCATCCCAAAGTTTCACTATTTATACCCGTTACTCGTAGAGTAAAAGGGTATATTGAATTCGTGCAAAAGTATGTAACAGCTAGAAGGAAGCGTTTCCGACCCTATAAAGTATATATATTCTTGATCAGGATCACAAAGTTATACGCAATGAAAATTGTTTATATATCTATCTCCCTCGCACTCCCTTTAGCTGAGTTACGATTATTAGATAGTCGGGACACCAACCCGAGTACATATACTTAGTCACTATGAAGAATGGTGTTCACAGTGATTTAAACTTATATTTATATTTATTCCATTGGCATGTGAGAGTCAACTGGAAAGCTTTTGAAAGCACATTTTTAAAAAATACCTATTAACTTAAAAAAGTATCTGTTTATTAGCTTTGCAAGTTCGTTTTTCGTTTACTTTTTGGGAGTTTAATAATTTATTTATTAAAAACAAAATTGATCCTTTTACTTAAAAAATATCTTCAAAAAAGCAGGCTTTTTTAACTATTTCCCGATAAAATAGTGGGTTTTCTTTTTTTAAATTGTGGAACAAAAATGTTTTATCTCGAGGCTCTAAATGCAATTAGAAAGTCGCAAATTCACTAAAACTTAAAAAGATTCACCACCGTAACAAACAAAGGGACAACATTTTGAAATGAACCCAAAAATCTGGTTTTAGGAAATGATAATTAATATTAATTAGAATTAATTTAATCTGAAAAACGTACGTCCTTAACATAAATCTGACAATTTTTAAACTACCAGGGCAAATAATCTTCGGCTTTCCGAAGCTTTGAAGGTATTATGAACATATTTCCATATACTTTCCTATTATTTCTGGAAGTAGCCAGGGATGGTTCTTTTTTCAGTAATTTTCAAAAATGGATTATTTATATGCTTATATTTTGTATTTATTTCAGATCTCACTGCCTCTTTACAATAACCGCTATGAAGCACACGTCGCCAAAAGTAGCGACCCTCAGCAACATCAGCATGCTCTCCCGCCAGTGCCTTTCCCACCCAACCCGCTCACCACCCACAGCAGCTGCTCCCCGCCCTCCAATCCGCACCCCCCGATGGAGATGGACGCTCGGCCTCTGGGCGCTGGTAATCACCAGCGGTTGCTTAATGCTCAATGCGCCGACGACGACGGCATTTGATATCGGTGAGTGCACAGCCATGATTTTATTAAATGGGCGAGTCGAAAAGTCAAAAGGTTTAACCTCACAAATATATCAAGATGACCGCCTAGATAAATGACGCTCCGATGAATATCACTGAAAGGTTCTCCACGTACTTGGGCCTATTTATTTTAATTGACATTGAAAGCAGTTTTGTTATGGCCCGTCATTCTCCGGCAGGCGGTTGGTTTCTCGGTTTCATCCAACCATAAGACTGCTCCGCGGGGAGTCCTCAACTGGACATGTTGCAGCATCCTCATTCGCCTGTGGAGCCACCGTGGTGCTCTTCGACTTGCCCATGCGGCCATTTGATTCGGCCTCAAGCTGCAGCTTCAACTACAGCTCATTAATAGGCATATTGACATTTTTATGCCGCATTTAAGGCATGGTGTGGTGGTATGGGAGACTGCTTTGATGAAGCCATAGCGCGATGGCTTACGATTACATCCCATTTCAATGGCCATAGCATGTCAGCGGTTCATAAACTCCATACCATATAGACGGTTGCCAATGGTAGGAAGAAAAATAAAAGTTTCACAAAATTCTTTGGGCGAAAGCAAGGCAGTGGCCCGGAAGAAATTACCCCATTGGTTTTCGAAATAAATTTCATTATTCATTAATTATTCACGATGAAGGAAAGAGTAAATAGAATCGTACAAAAATAGACCCCATGAGATTTGTGCTATGCAAACAACATTCTATAATCTTCGAACGCTATAGAGACATTCAACTTGCCTCTGTCACAATATCCTGCATCCTACGAAAATGAAATCTTTCTGCCATAATATTTATAGTTAATCAAGCAGGCCAAATACATAAATACAAATCTATAAACATGTTCATTTCGGGGTCCCAGAACTCTGAGAACCAACTGCTGCTGTTGCCCTAGCAATATTTGCACTTATCCCATGCTCCGCCCGAAAAGCAAACACATGCCAAAGGAGCACTCGGTTGTTGTGTTGTTGTTGGGGCTAGACACATCGAAGCGAGTTGAGTTAGCAAAACATGCAACAATTTTCCAAATGAATGCACTTGCAATATGCAGTGCATGTCGGAGTCGCAGCCGGATTCAGATTCAGGGTGTGAGAGCTGGCTTTTGACCCAACCTGGCCCATGCCCCCAGGCACCCAGGCACTTCGCTCTTCATTTGCGTAGCTGGCTATCAAACCCAATCAAGTGTGAATGCACTAGAAGCTACAACGTCCAACAGAGATGGGAAAACTTCGAGTGTATCATTCAGGAAAATATACTACTCTATAGAATAGACTGTACCCTACATAAAAAAATTTAAAAAATATGGAAAAGGCACGTTGATATTATGACATAATTTTTTTTTGAGGAAAGTCTTTTTCCAACTTTATCCGTGTTCGAATCGAAAAACAAATAAACATGATTAAAAAAAAAACATTTTAGAGTGCATAAATCTTCCAGTCAGGCAATGAAATTGGCTCACCGCCCGTTCAAAGTTCAATTTAAATTGGTTGGATGACTTGTTCCCAGGTCTTGATGATCCTCTTCCATCGTCCTGCCTCTGATCCACACACTTTCCCGTGTGATTATTTATAAACTTCTAAGCGAGTGCACGCAGCCTTGGTGGAGGAAATCAAAAATGGGATTGGTCCGTGGCGAGGCTGCTGGGCTGGAGCAACAAAAGTCATGTCAAATCAGTGTTGATTCTGTCGAAAATGTCAGCAGTCGACTGTCAGGAGTAAAACTGGGGATTCGGGGCTCCTCCCATATCAAAGGAAAGTGAGAGGAGGAGTCTGCCTGCTTTGGCAAATGCAATTGGTGGGCAATAAATTAAGTAAAGTAGTTGACGTTCTGCCAGACCAGAGATGACTTTGGCAATGATTAAGTGTTTGGTTCACACAAACTGAGCTAGAGGGTCTTATATTTTCCTAATAAGAGATGGCTGGGAATGTGACCGGCCATGGGCATTTATACGCATCTTTCTTCCTGCAATCGTCAAAAACAAAAACTGACACTTGACGTTTTTTGATATATTCGGGGCGTTGCGAAGACTACAATTCATTGCCTCTATATTTAAATACCACCATTTCATGTTTTGCCTTCGTCGTCATTAATTAACGCTAAAAATATATTTATATTTCCCGTTTATTTACAGCCACGTGCAGTGTGCCCCTGGGCATGGAGTCGTTAGTCATAACAGATGCTCAAATCACAGCGAGTTCAGCGCATGACATGGGCTTCGTTGGACCTCAACATGCAAGGTAAGTTGGCCTAGAAGCAGAGTAATCTTAAAAATGCCCTAGCTTCTTCAACACTGTGCACTTAAAATAAGTTTATTTAGATTTATTTATTAAGTATCCTGAAGCTACAAGTTTGCACTACTAAACAGTCGCAAATGTATTTTCTTGTGTAACTTCGAGCCGTAAAAGTGTAAGCCTTACAAGAAATAATAAATCAAGATCTTCTGCGAGCAGAGCAGACCCAGACTTTGTAATCATTTACGATTCCGCCCCTGTTCCTGCCACACCACCCGGCTCATTAGGCATTTAAAAGGCGGAGATGGGCCTTATCTAAGATGCCGCTGTCCGGCGTGATCATTTAATTGCTAATTTTATAGACAACTTCGTTAGTCGATAAGGCAGAGCCAATAAAATAGAAATCTTTGGCCACCGCTCAAGCTGCTGGCAATGACAAGGAAGTTTATGATATGACACAAACAGTTTGTCCATCAAAATACCAAACAGTCCAGACACAAAGCCCCGAAATCGAACTCTAACAAATACCAGGCCAGGTTTTGCATATCCGGCGAACAGAGAAGATAATGTTTAATGATCGGCTAGCGCCCTTTTGGGGCAACCAAAGATCATTTCTCTGCCAGTGGAAAATCTGTCCATGAGTATGGCAGCGGAGCGACATGGCCATCGTTTAATGGATGTGACAGCAGGCGATACGCGAAGAAAGGGTCGGCAGCCCTTTGCCCAGCTAATTAAATGCGATTTCTGAAATGCACAAACTCGTTTTTCCTCCCAGAGAGACAAAGTTCAAGCGGGTTTTTGTGACAACGAACGAGGAATGAAGTGGAAGACGATTGCTTTTCCATAGACGAGTTTAGGTTAATTTCAATTCTTCAGTCATGTTTACATTTTATTGTCGCGTATAGACAGAAGGGCCCTTGGCTTGGGTTGCGATCGGATGGTATAGGCAGGAAGCTCCAAGTGAGTCGATGCGGGGCAGAGATTGAAGCGGAAGTTTCGCAATTGCGCTGACCGTTGCGTAGCCATGATTGATGACACCATCAGATGGACCTGACTTGTCGTGTAATTAGTATGGAATATCTTGGCGGGGTGGGTGAGCACATTCAGAGCCATAAACATGTCAATTACCGCATGAATTATGGCCAGAAATCAATGCAAACACATCGCACAGGCAGTAACGCAACGATTCAATCCTAGCCCTTCTTTTACTTGGCTGCCCGTAAGAATGTTCTGTTCGCCTTTATGGACATGCACTTAAAAAACACTCTAGTGCCGGGCTGACTGACAACCAACGCACCACTCTCACACATCCATGCACCACCACAAAGGCATCATTAACATTACCCCTTTATGGAGGTACTAAAATATAGCCACAAAGACAGCGCGTGTTGAGCACGTCGAAGATAAACAAAATATATTTGGTTTGGTTCGCCGCTATTTCTTTCTGAGGCAGATTAACCGGAATTTGTACTAAGGAGGCGGCGGACAGGCCAGGCGAAAACAAGGTACGGGGAACGAAAGTGGAAATCGGACTGGCTTTGATAAGTTTGCCATGCGGGCAGACGCTTTGGCCGGAGGTCGGTGCCAACTGACTCATCTGGGAAATCGGAGATCTCAAGCTCTTCGATTCGCCTGCAGAGTTCGTGCCTGAGGATGTGAGATATTGGAAGTCGCTCCGTGGCTCGGATCGACAGAAGTTGTCTGTCTGCGATTCCTGAGAGGCTAAGTGCCTGTAGAGGAAATGCAAAGCGCAACGGACTGGCAGCAGATATATTTATTAAGCTGAGCTCCGTTCTTTCGACCGCTAATTAAAGAGTGCTCCACTTGAAATTGCCAAACTTTTCCGAAATTTACCTTGCACTAATTCTCCTTCGGTGGCCCAACTATTCGCTGCTAGAAAACACTGGGGTCCCTCCGACTTACCCCTTGCACAGGCAGCAAAAACTCTTGAAACTCCTCAGAGCCAGCAACTTTCTCTTTTGTCTTTCGATTCCCTCCCTCGACTCCACGGAATGCCCAATCAGGCGAGCTGCAATTTGCTTAGCCCAAAGTTCCACAGAGTCAACCAGTAAAGTTCAAAAGTGCAGGCAGCATTATAATTTGCGGCTGCCGTGCACTTACCTAACTAGACTAACTAGCTGCAAAAAGATGTGCTTGAAAGAAACTCGCCGTAATTCATTTCGGGGAGGGGGCACTGCATGCACTTACGACAAATCACTGCAAGGGATCAGGGCCCTCAGGAGGCCATGAGATGACTGCGATGACGGTTTGTGGTCCCGTCTGGGGCTATTGAATTACGGAGATTAGTTTAATGACAGTTGGCGCTGTTTGATTTTCATTACATCGCCCATCGTCCACGACCGTCAGGCCATTAAGTTTACAACCTTTTACATATTACAAACAGCGAGAAGGGAAAAAATCGGAACCCTCCTCCGATTAGAAGTTGGAGTCCACGTCCAGGGGCCAGCACAACGGAGAGGCAGTTAGCCAGTCCATCAGCGCTGAAAATGAGCAGCCGACGGTGGCGCAGATTGTTAACTTTGGCAATAACAATAATTAAAGTCAAGTTGAAATGCACATAACTGCGGATATTAGCATTTTAAATGATGTTTGTACGCTCCTCTCTCTACTCTTTTTTCCGACTGCCTTTGGGCTGTAGAAGGAGGGGATGGGAAGATGAAGTGGAGCAGGGCGGAGAGGAGGAAACCTTATTTTATGAAGATTAAATTGACCTTTTTGCCTGGTTGTGGGAGTAGTATAATTAAAATTCGTCAGTGCCCCAATGAAGAGACTTTTATCCCCGCACTTTAGAGTGATTGCAGTTGGTAATGAATATTGCCAGAAGGCCAGGGATACTTATTTGGGGCACTTCAGAAAGAAATGTTTAAAATATGTAATAGGCGTGAATAGTGTCCAGAATATTATTAAGCTACTGCGTATATCGCTTGGTTCAAACTAAGCGATGTCTCAATGCACGCGGAAGCACATTACTAATGGCTCTCCCCGAAGGCAGAGGCGGGACAAGAACATTTCTTAAAGATTTCGAGGCTTGCACTTTAAATTCCAGTTGGCCAGTAAATAAACATCGCAATCGAATTCAATTCCAATAGCCCGCTGGCATCCACAGGTTCGGAGCTCGGGACAAGCGGGCAAATGAAGCAATTTGCCACGAAGCCAACGACGACAGGAGGCCAGGAGTCCGAGTCACTTGACTTGACTTGACTTGACTCGACTCCGATCGAAGTGAGTCTAGGCCTTGTAGCATAGTAGCATAGTAGCAGTTCCATGAGTAATGGCCGGGCATTAAGGCAGCCGAAACGCAATCAAGCATGTAAAACTTAATTGAAATATAAACCGAAACCCGAAGTAGAAGTGGTTAACGTATCGATGGCTTCCACTGGCTGAAAATTGCTTAAAGCTCGTCCGCATCTGTCTTCTGTCCTCTGTCCGGGAATAGGTTAAATTAATCCTTAATTACACAGACAACATCCTGCTGTGTCTAAAACCGCAAACAGCTTAACGAACGAGTCGAGCCGCCAGACGACGCACCACAAACGCCAGTGGTTCGAGTAGGGTTTGGGTTTTGGGTCTGGGCTGGTGGTGGGGCTTCATGTGGTGCCGAACGCTTAATGTCAATTAATTTATAAAAATTTCCCCCCTCCCAGCAACTGGTTCTCGCAGCTACCGTAGACGGAGTCTTATTAAGCAAGTTCTCCCAACTCCCTCCCGTTTCAGACTGAAAACCGATAATAATGGAGGAGCCTGGTGCCCCAAACACATGGTGTCGAACGCCCTCAAGGAGTATCTGCAGGTCGACCTGCTGCATACCCACGTGATCACTGCGATCCGGACCCAGGGTCGCTTTGGCAAGGGCCAGGGCCAGGAGTACACCGAGGCCTATGTCCTTGAGTACTGGCGTCCGGGCTTCGACAAGTGGCAGCGCTGGAAGAATATCCAGGGCAAGGAGGTAGGTGTCACCCATCCAAGTCCAGCTCTATTTCCAGCTAACCCGATCCTCGTTCCTCCGCAGATTCTGCCCGGAAACATCAACACGTACAGCGAGGTGGAGAACGCCCTGCAGCCAATCATTTTTGCCTCGAAGATCCGCATCTATCCATATGGCCAGTACGACCGAACTGTCTGTCTGCGGGCCGAGATCGTCGGTTGTCCATGGGAAGGTGAGTCGAATCGGGGAATTCAAGCGGCGGCGATAAGAGTCCGACGTGAGCAATGATAGTGCGGAGAGGCTAACATAGTTTTAGTGTCAGCGCTAATTTATCATTCCGCAGTGCCGAGGGGCAGCTTGTTTGCAATAAGAGCAGCAAAGGCGGCTTAAGTGTTCGCACGATTGGCTTGTGGACAGACATTAGCATGGAATTTGCCGATTCACTTGGGCTGTGAGTGCCGGCGTAGAGAATGTGGTGTGTGCAGATGCTCAAGTTCTGGACTCCTTATACGGGGCGGCATTCCGCAGCCCTTTAAATAACTGAAATTCAGGACATCGCTTATAGTATCGTATCTAATATTTTCATTTTTCCCCTTACTTGTATGGCTTCTTGAACCGCGCTCATTCAAATGTAATTAAATTATTTTAGTAAAGGGGCCCAAATTTTAGATTTCGATTTATTTCATTTTTTCCTAGGTAAAATTATTTTCCCCCCAAATTGCATATTTTCCATTTATTACCGCATTATAAGCTTCTACCACGAAAGCCTGCAAAGTCTCCCCCTAATCGCATGACCCACAAGCAAATCAAAGCCTTGAGTTTGAGGACTATTCCCACCCCAGTAAAAGAAATTTCCAAGCAACGTCTGGCCGGACCACGTAATCCCATCAAGGTGACTGCTACGCTTTATAAAACGAAATGTAGCGCATTTCTGATTTTTTTTCCCAACATATGGGCACCGTAACTTGGCTTGTCGGGATTTCTTCATACCGCCATGAGCACTGTACTTGAAATATATCGCGTGCAGACATTGGAAAAACATCCCAGACCATACCACTGCTCGTGGCTAGACCCGACCGAAATCGAAATCCCAGACGACGACATGCCGGGCAGGCTGAACACTATGTCCCGACTGATGTCTGAAAACAACTAACAGAGGAAAACGCCAAAACAACTGACTGCACTGGTCAAATTTAGAGCATACAATCGATTACCAGATGTAATGATTGTGTAACATACTAGTGGCTAACGGCATTACCTACTTCATCCTCATTGCATCTTATTAATTTAAAAATCATTTAAATACATACATGTGTAGTTCCTAACGAACATAACTCTTCCTTTTACTTCTTCCCTAACTAGTGGCTAACGGCATTACTTATTTCATCCTCATTGCATATTTTACATTTAAAAATAATTTAAATACTTAAATGTGTGGTTCCTAACGAACATTACTCTTCCTCCTAGTTCTTCCCAGTGTACCCAAACAACATGACCAACCTGGTCTACCTTCCCAACCTCTACGTTGTCGATTTCTGCACGCAATTGTCAAGTAGTGCAGGAGTCAGAAACAAGTCTGGACAAACACATTTTTCTATAATTTCCATAGGTTGAGAGCCGAGTTCTCCACTGGCAGCGATAACACGAAGCTGGCCAGCAAAACGCGCCTAATGACAATTTGTAAAGCCAGGTCCCCGAAGAGCTGGAAAAGGCGCGGAAGTTGAAAATTATTCTGTAAATTAACGCAGTGTTTTGGGCCGGGCCTAGGAGATGGCGGCTGGGTCTGGTAGCTCGGTCCCTGGTCCCAGGTCCCAGGTCCCAGGTCCCCTGGTAAGTGGCGCCATTTGTGTGTGCGGGAGCCGGGTTAGAACTGCGGCACGCCCACTTGTGCCGGAACGGGGAATTTGGGGTTGGCAGACATGCAAACTCCTGACCGCTCACATTTTGCGGACTATCATTTGATTTGCCACGGGGAATGTGAACACGAGGGCCGCCATGGCGCATTTCATATGCAAATTAAACAAGATAAGATGGAAATGGATTGCGCTTACAGTGGGGCACAGTGGCAAGCACAGATGGGTCTAGACAAGTGCCAGACAGCCGGACAGTGGGCGAAGAAATCAATAAATCTATTTTGTATGTCTGCTGCGATTTCATTACCCGATCATTAATCCTCTCAAAAGAGCACCGACGCAAGTCATAATTGTTTATCAATTCCAGCCATAAATTTGGAAACCGCTGGAATTTGAATTTGAATCGACCTGACCCCACCTAGGGGAATAAATTGGGCCGCTCCCGAAGTGTTTGGATTTGGGAAGTTTAGGCTTAAGCGCCGCAATCGTTAGAAAATAAGGTTCGGGTTGGGCGTCAGAGATTATCTTCCACTTGGACATCCAAAACATGCCTAAGCTCGAATTTGTTATGATTTAACAACAGCTCTTGGAATCGAATCGGGTATGCATATGTCAATGCTGAAGTGCATTATAAATGCAGCAACTGATTAGCGTTAAGCCCGGGATTTATGGTACCCACTGTTCAGGGGCCCATAATTTGTAGCTATTTTAGGGCGCTACCTTAGTGGCTAGCTATGTTGGTGTTGAAACGTTCAGCGAACCGAAGAAGTTTAGCTGGAGGTTGGGAAATTGAAAGTCGAGATACCAGGTGGGAGTTTCTACAGGCTGGGGAAGGGGAATGGTCTTGAAACTGTCTAGTGTTTCAAGACCCGGTGAGTGTTTCGTCCACATTTTAGTTTATTTTGAAATTCCCTTTGAGCTCCATCAAGTCCGCTGGGACCACTCAGCCATCCATCTTGTATCCTCAATTTGAGTCATCAGCAAGAAGCGCGTTGACATTGTTGCCGTTACCGTTGGCTTGCGTGCCACATCCAGAAAAGGAGAAAAATTGCTTTTATATGTTGCAGTTCCTGTCTTCGGGGCCGTTCACCGCCCTCGCAAGCCGCCCCGAACTGCTCCACGCACTTAAGCAGGGACTTCTTACTTTGCCCATTTTTTTCGGGGAATGAGTCCGTCCCGTCACCGGTCCTCCGACTGTCGCGACACGCAAATAAGTATCGCATGCAGGCACGCGAGTAACGAGGCAAACAGACAGCGGAGGTGGGAGGAAGACATCTCCTTGCCCCCAAGTCCCCACAGAGCCCCATAGTGCTACACTCTTGTCCTGGCATTGCGTGAACGTTGTCGCAGCAACGCAGTTGTAAAACGCGCTCCCTTAAATGTCTTTGCAGTTAATTAAATATGCCATATAACGCTTACATTCGGCTTAATCGGAGAACTTATCTCCCCGCTCCGCCGTAATTCGTGTAATTAAAGCAGCCCGAAATCCTTGGATAATAATTATTATTTTCATTCGAACGTATCTCCCACCCGTGTGATCGATAACGGTCATCTGCCCACCTGAGCGCCCCATCATCATTATCTACATATGCCCAATGCGTGGGACTCCCTTAATTATGTGTAATTATGTGATTTTTGGTAATTATTGGAAAATTCCTTCGGCCGACTTGTCCCGCCTATCTATCCTGTGAGAGTGTTTGTCCGGGTGTCCTGTTTACCACGTGACCCGATTGTGTAAATAGAAACTCTAGTGAATTAGCTAAACGTGTGTACGAGTTTCCCCTTCCATCCATGACTACACCCTACTTTTTCAGGGGTATAATTATATCGAGTGCCTGGCAACCCCGAGTGCCGCCGGTTGTTGGTTTTTTCGATCTGGCGTAATTGTTTTCGTGGGCGGAGTGGACGGCTATTCGATTTTGTAATTAGTGTCAGGTGTTTGTTTGCGAGTGGTGGCAGATTGGTGGCCGCAGTTGCCTTTTTTGGGGATCGAAGCCATGGATGGCCCCCTGCTTGTTGGTTACTTGGGTTCCGCTCTTACTTTTGATGGCTAATCCCCTAAAGCCAACGCGACACAAAAAGTGAAGAAAACACATTGCTAAGTGAACATGACTCAATAGCAGGCCTCCTCCCCAGCGTTTGACTTTGACATTGAAAAGCTACACCAATGAAGTTTTCCGACCCCCTTTCGATTAATGACCAACATAACCACTGAAACCAAATGACAGACACGGAGGGTGTGAGCGAGACTAAAGTGGCCACAGACCGAAATTATGTTTCAAGTAACTCAATATCCTCCACCACTCCTAAGAGAGCTCTCTGCCGTATTATGACGCTCCGTCTTGAGGGAGTATAGAGTAAAAACTTTTAATTTCTGGCGGTTTAAGTCCCAAGGAAATTCGGAGGCACCTACACTGAAGCTTGAAACAATTTCAAAACCAGAGTGGCACTTGGCCAGTTTTACTTTTCATAAATTAAAATATTATTTATCCTACCTTTTTTAATATTTCTGATTTATTATAGAGATGTAACTGTCTGTCCTTAAATGATTTTATAATTTTATTATCAATTTTTCGTTAAGTGTACAACCACAGAACTCAACCTTTGTCAGACATTTGTCTTCCCCAAATGACGCGAAACAAGTATTTGACATTTCTTACGCGTGATTTTTCAGCACCCAATCCCCCTCTATCAGCCTCTCAGGTTTCGTTGCTTTCGACTTAATGTTTTTGTTTAAATTCCGAGAATTTCCCCACTCAATTTTCAATTCGACGCTTTTCTTTTCAACCGTTTCAGAGGGCATCGTGTCTTACAGCATTCCAAAGGGCGTACAGCGCGGCATGGAGGTGGATCTGTCGGACAAAACCTACGATGGCAATGAGCAGGGCGATCGCTATGTGGATGGCCTTGGTCAACTAGTGGACGGACAGAAGGGCAAGGACAATTTCCGCACCGACATCCACGGATTTGGCAAGGGTGAGTAACTGAACCAGAACAAGATTCTTGTGTATTAATTTCCCGAAAATATGAAAATTCCTTGGTTCCGGTTTCCGTTTGCAAACTATTTGCCCCTACAAATTTTACACGATGTACTGTGGTACATTTTTAAAAATGTTTTTAAATTACTCTAACTTTGTTTAGGCTATACACAGAAATAAAAACACGTAAGGATTAATTTGATATGCGCATGGTCAATTTATTTAGTAGCATTTTTCAAAACATACCGCATAAAATTTCAATGGCTTCCAACCCACAGACAGCAATTTTCGAAACGATATGTCGAACATGTTAAAGTGATAAGTCCCGTATCAAGATAGAAATGATACTTAATTTTACTGAATTGATCATCATATCTTATACATTTTTTGTTCGGTCTACGTGTGTAAATGGTACCGTTATTTAAAAATTGAAAAGAAGGAAGGTAACTTGGGGCAGCCAATTATTAAAACTGTTAGAGATATATAAAATGGAGATTTACTTAATTTATTCTATTCTTCTTACGGCAGCTATATAATATATTCGTCCGATTGTGGTTAAATTTATTTCGGAATTCTGAAATATTAAAATAAAGTTATATCGCAGAGTAGAAATGAATACTATAAAAATCAAATAATCTATAATTTATTCTTAATTACTTTCCCTTTAATTTTTCGATAGTTGGAATGACAGATTTTTTGAAATCAATATTAAATCGTGGTAAATTGTCGATAATGTGTAATATAATGTATTTAGCACAACAAAAAAGTCTTGAATTAGGCCTTTTCCGACCTCATACAAAACAAGGCCCACAGTACGACGAAGGACCTTTAAGGCAGTCAAGATTTATGGCAGCAGAAGAAACTGATTAACATCAAATAATGACAAAAGTTCACCGACAGAAAAAGCATAGGGCCACGTCTGACCCCCATTGCGCCGCTGAAAGCTCACTTCATTGAACATCGATGGCGGCGCGTGGGGGAAAACTTTGGCTTTCGCAAATAATTTGACTGCACCACACAACACAATAAACAAAAATAAATAATAACTTTGGACCATTTGCTGGCGTCGCGTAAAACTTGCCGGATGGCAACCCAAAATATAGACTCCCCGCCCATTCCACCACTGGCAGTAAAAATGTAAACATTATGCATAGTTGATAATTTATGGCAGCACTGGCATTCATTTCCGCCCCAAAAATGCAAAAGTTTGGGAATTTGCGAAGCTTGCCAGTTTATATTTTTCCATGTCGCTCATTTTCAGTGCCCCGCCCGCGATTCCATTGAATTCTTCATGGATTGGCAAATGGCCAATAATCGAAGTTATTGAGAACTTTACGCAGAAGCGAAGTTCGGTTAGACAATTAGACATGCAGTCGCTGTGTCTGTCGCAATTCAAGATGAGGTCGAGACGGAGCCGTAAAAGCAGCGCACTGCAACGAGAAAGTTTCCGGCGCATAATTCCGATTCCCGGCACTACCACATCTCCACTTTTATGGGAGCTATTTGCTCGTCCTTGCTTACTTGCGATATAAGTGGGAATCAATACTCGTCCGGGTTGGGGCGTACTGTGTGACCCCTTCTGCTTCCCAAGGTGGTATTGCATAAATTCTGGTTAGCCCTTGTTTCCCAATCCCATAGGCATATAGCCACAGTGGCTGCAAGCCAATATTGCATGACTCTTGCGGAAGAACCCCTCACTAAATCCCACTCCCCCGAAGTCCTCTATAAATCCCCACGTAGGGGACTCGTTATTCCACAGAAATTAGGGCCACGCAAACAAGGCTCAGCAGCAGAAAAAATGGCTTAAATGTCGCATTGGCCATTATTTCTAGTTATATGTACAGAGTCTACAACCCAACCCCCAACCCAAACCCTCTTTCGTGTGCCTGCCGTGAGCATTTATTTGTTTTCGGGCATTTGGGGAAAACTCCACCCCAAATGTGCCATTGGCAATGCCAGGTTGGGGGCTTAAAGAGCTTTACATGTCAGTCCCCCTCAGGGCTGCTCTATTGATTTCCCCCTCCCTGGGCTGACATGTGAAATGTTCATTTTATTTCATTTTGATGGCTTTTTTTCATTTCAGGTTATGAATGGATTGGCTGGCGGAACGATACGCCGGGACTGCTGGGAAAACCAGTTGAAATTGTCTTTGAATTCGACACGGTTCGCAATTTCAGTGCCATCGTGCTCCACACGAACAATATGTTCACCAAGGATGTTCAGGTGAGTGTCCAACCCCATTTTATAACAGTGGTCATAAACTTCTATCCATAAATTAATTGAAATCCATTTTATCAGTACAAATCATTCCAAATTTCTTAAAACTCGAAGTGTAGTAGTATTTATTTTCGCATTCAGTCCATGTTCATGTTAAGTAATTGCAAAACTCTATTATGTATCGCAGGTATTTGTGCATGCCAAGGTCTTCTTCAGCATTGGCGGGCGCTACTTCTCGGGGGAACCTGTGCAGTTCTCTTATATGCCCGACACCATAATGGATCATGCCCGCGATGTGACTATTAAGCTGCACCATCGTGTGGGCAAATATTTGAAAATCAATTTGTACTTTGCCGTCAAATGGATTATGCTGTCGGAGATCAGCTTTATATCCGGTGAGTACAGTACGTGAGATGCGGGGATGCAAAAATGAGTGAGACTGGCAGGGAATTGCTTTGCCAACTGAAGCAGGCCGTCTGAGGAAATCCATTGCATGCGTACAAATGCATTTTTCAGCTTCATTTCACTCTCGATTATGCGACAACAGAACGGATGATGGGGAAAGCAATGCATTACTCTTAGCATGGGATAAAACATTTTTCCAACATTTTGGCCAATAACAATGGACCTCAGAGAAGAGGGGATAGGCTAGGGGAGGGACAGCCCAGAGATAAACGAGCACAAACATTTCCTCCCGGCTTGAAACCCAAAGTCAATTGAATGCGAATAACCCGTCTGCTTGCAGATGTAAACAATATAAGACTTAAGGGTAGATATATCAACATCTGAAATTCGAGGTATGCGTTGCATTTTCAGCTTATTTTTGTCTGAATATCCTGACATGCTCCGATTAAAAGGCTCAATCCCGGGCTCAACCCTCCGGCACCAATTACTTTATTTGAGCAGATCGCTTCGGTCAGTGAACTGCTTATATCGCTTATATTCATTTCGGTGGAGAATCAACGTAAATCCCTCCGTTGTTAGGTGCGAAATAGGGTGGAGGGATAATTTCCCCTAGCAAGCGAGTTTGATTGATGAGTTCAATAAAGCGTGCCATATAAATAGGGATTTCCTGCATTTTACATTTCCGGGCAGATGGCACTTGGATTTGGTCAGGGAGAAAAATCCCTGATAGGGAAATCTAGTAGTTTTATTAAGGGAGGAAGTCGATTATAAGTCGAGCCCAACTCTGATTTTACAAGTCAATTAGAAGGACAAGGGAGAGAAAAGGATGTGAGGCAGGTAAGACTCTGAGCGCCCTATGAAGGATTAATCAAGAAAAGGAAGCTAGCTTAGGCAAGCCAAGATTATACACCCTTGCAGATCGTTCCCATAGCAGCTATATAATATAGCTGTCCGATTTTATAACAATAAAATAGGTCAAGCGCGGATCCACGGGGGGTGAAATGGTTGATATATCACCCCCCACTCGGGTGAAAAATGAAAGGAATATTGGTATTCAAAAAGTATGCAACAAAAAATTTGTTCTGATATCACCCCCCACAACAAAATCCTGGATCCGCCACTGAAATAGGTATTTCTGAAATATTACTTTTGAATTTGTATGCGTATTATTAGCTCTCCAATTGTTCCTGGCAAATTGTTGTTTAAAGATTGTCAAATCTTTAAAAAATACTACATTCCAGAGTAGAAGAAAATGTGATCACGTAGTACACATAGCGAAGAAACTCATGGTGCGAAACTGATGGTGCGATCAGAGCTTGTTATATACCAATTGAAAGGTCGCTTTTTGTCGCTTCATTTGATATCGAACATTTTATATTTGGCATGTGCTACTTCCCGAAATTAATAACAGGTGTTTTTGCTAGATTTTTATTAGTATTACTCAGAAATAATACTCGAATGGTCCCGACGATCAGTAGTCCTGAATAGTTTGCCGAAAGCAAGAGCCAAGGATAACCAAAACCGAAACCACAATAAACAAAAAAGATCTGCCGTGCCCGCTTGTCTGCAGCAATTACATGACTATCCAGAAAACAAAATCGTCGCAACGAAGCATTTGTCACGCACACAAGACGAGTTGGGATGGAATCCGACTACTTATGTATATAGAGTGGGTTGGAATGGTTGGAGGGTTAGGCGGAACGCACACCGGGGGCAACCAGCTGTTTTTTATTTGGAAGGCCTCGAGTGCAGGCCTCAAAGGGCGAGAAACTGGGGTAAGGGTAAACAAAAGAAACGCACGTTCGAAATAGTAGGGAAGCATCTTTCGAGTGTATGCGTATATTTTTATCAGGCACTGTGCGAGTGTACACAGATTTAACCCCAATTTGTGAGATTTGCTCGCGGTGATTGCAGTCCCTGCTGACAGGGAGCTATACTCGTTTTTAAAGGTTTCTAAAAACACAAAGGCCAAAAATAAGAAAACAATGGCGGGACTAGAGAGAGGCCCTGGGGACACACAAAGGGAATTAGTTATAAAGGGCATGCGACAACAACAGTGAGATCTGCGCACTGTGGCAAAGGATATGCGGCATATTCGCCATTATCCCTGGAGCCCCTTTCCCTCTGTGTGTGTGATAAATGTGGCACGAAATATTTTAATTATTTTAAACGTTTTATGGCTCTGTGGTCGCTCAGTCGGGTGAGGCAAGCTACTCCCTTCGCAGGAGGGAAGCAGACGGGAATAAACCCTGCCACCCGAGGGACAATGGCTCGGTCGAAACAAAAGACACCATCCAGTCCTGTCTGAGAAGCAGGGACATAACTCAAAACAGCAGCCTCAACTCCGCCACTTTCCCGAAAGAACTTCGCACAGTAATTACGCCATTTACTGTCCAAAGAAACGAGGTCACCCACTCGAGAAAACGTTTTTTGTCGGGTGGACGGAGAGCAGGGTCCACCCCAAACGTTTCTGCTCTGTCATACCCCGAAGATGTTTGCAAGACACAAAAAACGGCCGAGAAAACATAAGCTAGGTTGGGAAAACTTTGGGATCAAAGTGAACTCTGGATAATGGAAAATGCACCAGTGTCCCGTTAAAGGTGGGCAGCTGTTGTAGCTGTGCTCAGGGATTAAATACTTCAGTTAGGGCGCCAAACTCTCTGCCTAAAGTCGATCGTCCTCTAATCATCTTATAACTAGGACAACATAATAATCCCCAATCTAACCTTTACATTTGTCTCATTTTGCCATCTTCAGTGCCCGCCCTTGGAAATTTCACAGACGAGCAGGAGCAGCGCAGCAATTCTCCGAGCCAGGCGCAGGATTCCCATGATGACACCAAGAGCAACGAGTACCAGCCCAGCAAGAACAAGCCCAACGGAGTGGGTGGCTCTGCCGGAGGTCTTGGAGAGGGCGTGGCCACGGCGGGAGGCAGTTCAGGGGGCAACAGCAAATTCAACAACGGACCGCAGTGTAAGTGGCTGAAAAGCACGATAAGTCCAATTACCATCACTTTTGCAATGCTACCGATCGGGCCGTTCGTTTTTTCGCGTCCTCGGACGCTGGCTAATTATTTAGTTGAACAATATTTACATTTAATTTCGTTTCGACGCGCGCCTTTGTTAATTTAAATTTCAATTTGCCCTTTGCTCTTTTCCGCTTTCATTGCAGTAATTGCGCCACGCCCCATCGATCAGGAGCCGAACGACGCCAACTTCATCGGGGTGGTCATCGTGGTGCTGACGACGATAATAATCCTGCTGGTGGCCATCATCCTGTTCATTGTCTCGCGGACGAAGCGGGCCCGCGGCAGCAACGTCCTGGACGCGTTCCAGTACAGCTTCAATCCCAACACCCTCGGCGGCAACGTGGACAAGCACCGCCAGAATGGCAACAGCATCAAGGTGGGTGGCCTGCGAGTGGTGTAGAGATGGAGATGGAGACGGAGGTGGGGGTAGGGGTAGGGGTAGGGATCAGGGATACGTGTGCGTAGTGGCCGGGAAATTCCTGTCTCGAATTTCCACATAATTGTTCAATGTAGCGTGGAGTTTCCACACTGCTTAGTCCTACGTGAGAAGCCCTCCGTCCGGCATTTATTTAATGGGACTTTTCAACGCCCGACGACAGTGTGCGTGCTCTGTTGATTTGTGGGGGTCAAGCTTAAGTGGCCAGTGAGGGGGAAACTTTAAAGTTCAACCCACTGAGGGGAATAAAATTGGATGAAATAAGTTTTTCCCGAGTGGAAATTAAGAGTTTTGTGTGCGGAAAACTTTATCATCGAAATAGAAAGCGAAACACGGTTTTTCAGCAGCAAAGCTATCGGGCTGGAAGTCGAAGCAACAGATGGACCAAGATAAGGGATTTGCTTGGCCAAGTGGCGAGTGATAGAAGAAAAATTAAAAAGTTAAAAGTCTGGTTCGAATGGCCCTGGAACAAAGGCTTGAAAGTCTGGCTAAGTCTTATTCGTTCAGAAAATCGAATAACAAATTTCTTTGGCCTTAAGAAATCCTAAAAGATTCTGATAACATTTTTTACTGAATAAAGAGTGGCCCTCCCAACGCTATGTATCCATTAAATTAACTTTCTTTCCCATTTACTTTTATTGCTCTTTTAGGCCAGCGTGGATGACAACGACTCGATAGGCAAAAACAGTCTCTACCACGAGCCCTTCAATGTGAACATGTACACGAGCGGTGTGAACGGCTACGCGGCGGTTAATGATTTACAGTGCAATATGACGCCCGATTATACAGGTGTGTAAGCCCCTTGACCCCTTTTGAGCCCAGGCGGAGGGCGTTTCCGCCGGCTGGCGCGAAGAGTCATAAAATACGGCGTTGCCGGCAACCAATGCAAATACATTTCTGTGGCAATTTCCCCTGACTAAGCAGACCTTTTCCCCGCTCTTTTCTCCCCTTCCTGTCCTGCCGTCTGCTCGGCGACCCCACAGATGTGCCGGAAGGTGGTTACGCCGTGCCCCACATGCAGGACTACATGCCCTCGTCGAAAATGGCTGGTGGAGCGGCTGGCGGTGGTGGCTACGTGAACGTGCGTCGAACTCCGCCGCCGCCGCTGAGCAGCATTTTCCCGCGACCGCCGACAGTTCCGCCGCCACCCATGGAGAAGTACTACGCCACCACGGCCATCTTCAAGCCGCTCAAGGGCCCGGGCTCGGAGCGCAGCGGCTGCAGCAGCAACACCAACACGGTGAGCAGCGGCGGCGGCAAGAGCAGCCACAGCCACAGCAGCCACTGCAGCACAGGCGGACAGGACCACAGCGGCATCTACGACGACGGCATTGGCACCATGAACTCCAAGGCCACCGCCCCCATGATCAATCCGTACAGCAGCGGGAACAGCTCCTCGGCCTCCGCGGCGGCCGCTGCAGCGGAGTTCCAGCGGGCCAGGACCTATAACTTCCGCAGCTACCCCGACAATCTCTAGTTCGAAGCCTCGCTCAAGTTGGTGGCCGCGGCCCCGAAGCGGGCCGCCGCAGCCCCAGCCGGCAGTACCACCATGCCGAAGAAGCCGCAGCACTTGAGCCTGGTCGCCAACATGGCGGGCGGATACGGAAGCGGCCCCAGCAAGCCCAAGTACAGCCTGACTCTGCACAACGGCAAGCACGCCCCAGGAGGCAAGCACCTGCGCGATGGCCACCAGCAGCGCCAGCACCTCAAGGACGTGGAAGGAGTCGTCTCCGCCGAGGAGGTGGTGGGCCTACACCTGAGGACCGGCGCAAAGGCAGCGGCTGCCACGGGCGAAACTTCGGGCAATATCACCAGGTCGATAGGGGAAAGCGGCAACGGAAGGGAAGGCGCCAAGGGCGAAACTGACAATGAGCTGGGAGGCGGAATGGCAAACGGTGTCATGAGGGCACAAAACAAAAGGCTGTGGTATCATTGATGGAATCCCCATGTTGAATGGATTTGAGGTAAGTCGAAGGTCTTTTATCCATCTCCGCGGGGAACTAGTTTCCGCAAATGACAAGTTAATAAATATTTAAAGTATTTTTAAATAATTACTGGAAATTCGGCCAACAAGTTTTCATAAAAGGGGACAAGAAACAGAAGAAAACAAGAGAAAGAGCTATAGTCGAGTGCCTCGACTAGGAGATACCCGATACTCAGCCACCAACAGTAAAACAAAAATTGTTGCGACGGCGCCGCCTAGCGGCAGCCAGTGGTACCACCAGCCATGCAATGAACAAATTAAGGCACCAGATAGCTTTTGGCGGTAAAGGCGTTTGTGGTCGTTGGAGTGGGCGTGGCCAACTTTTTTTAAATAAATCGATAGGTATTGACGAAACAAATACATTTAAGTTCACATTTTAATTTTAGCATCAAAACTGCGGGCGCCACAGTTTTTTTGCGGTTTTTGGTTAGAGGGGGCGTGGCACCTTAATAAAACAAACTTGCGCTGCGTAGGGACCCCCAGAATCTGCACGCTTGGTGCCAAACTTTTAGCTTTTATAGTTTCAGAGATCCCAACGTTCATACAGACAGACGGACAGAGCAAGAATATACACTGGTCGGCATAATTATTTTGACAGATTTTAAAGTTAAATCTACTCATATTTTGAACTTATAATAGAAACATTTTGGCACCTATAGAAAGAGCACTTCAATTCCGTTGAAATGGCACAACAATGTTCTTAACCCATTAAGCACCCTTTGAAAAGTTAGAAAATTAGACAATTTATTGTGAAGGTCAAATTGTAAACTTTTTTCCTGGGGTTTAAAACAAAAATGTTTTGATGCAAAGTTTTTCCCCAATCAAAATTAATAATAACTGCAAAAAAAAAAATTTCAAAATATTTTTCCTTGTATTTTTTATGATTTTTTGAAAAAAGCTAAAAATGACCATTTTAGCCGCTTTTTCCTTCTTTACATACAAAATTTTACTGAGATCGTTCCATTCAAAAAATCATAAAAAATACAAGGAACAATATTTTGAAATTTTTTTTGCGCAGGTGTTATTAATTTTGATTGGGGAAAAACTTTGATTCAAAACATTTTTGTTTTAAGCCCCAGGAAAAAAGTTTAAAATTTGACTTTCTCAAAATGTCCTAATTTTTCAAAGGGTGCTTAATGGGCTAAGAACATTTTTGTGTCATTTAAACGGAATTGAAGTGCTCTTTCTATAGGTGCCAAAAGTTTATATTAAAAGTTCAAAATGTGAGAACAGTTAACATTCAAATCTGTCAAAATAATTATTCCGACCAGTGTACATTCATATATACTTTATAGGGTCGGAAACGCTGTAGATATAAAAAGCCTACTGTAACCATTGTGATTTTTAACTCCATTTCTGTAATCTTGTTTATATCGTCAACAGCTAGATCGTCTTCACTGAGATTGATGAACTATGCAAAGGAACTAGTGAGATGTTGGATTTACCAAGTTAAAAATAACGCCAATTATGGCGATGCGGACAGAGAGTCAAAGATGAACAAAGAGTTGGAGCAATTAAACCCCAACAATTAAACCCACTGAGCAAACAAGAAACGAAGCGAAGCGAATCGAAAACGAAATCAAGACGCCTACCAATCATTTTTAAAGTAAGGTCGAGAATATGCCAACAATTTAAGTAATGCAAAATGTAAGAAACCTTGTAAATATACGAGTTTAGAAATCAATAATGAACAACATGCATATGATAGCAAAGGAGTTAAATTTCAAAGAGGAAACCAGGGCGCATTGTGTGTATCATGCAAGACTCACAAGAATAAGGAGAATATTAAGACGAATTTAAGGTCTAGCATTTAGCGACACAGTTTGTTTATAAAACGAAGCAAGAAAAATTATATTGAGTAACACCTATACGAATAAATAGCTTAGAATAATGTTTAATTGACTTGTAGTAATCTTTCGGGAAAAACTCTGAAAATCTGCAAACTAACTGTACATGCCTGTGAACCTACCCCTGACTAAACCTGAACTAAACCCTATAAGAGCCCACACTCACACTACTTAAGCCCCACTGTACATTTTCTGTGTATAAACTTATAGACATAGATTGTTTGCTATAGATGGAAACGACACGTTAGGCAAAATTACGTAGGAAAAACCTCGACCGAGGTAGAAGATGATAAAATTGAACGGAATTTAACGGACCAAGATAGCGTGCAGAGCGACTACGCCTAAACCAAGTAAAATGAAGTTTTCATCAATGATTTGTGATTCAATATTCAACTATTTATAGACACGCAGATGCGAGTATTCAGTTCTTAACGCTAACTTTAATTTATGGAAACGTACTACCCGCAAACAAATGACTCTGACTATAAAAGAAAGCACTATGAATATAATAAAAGTAAAATAAATCGTATTTATAATTAATATTAACGGATAATCATGTATATGTTCCTTTTTAGTTTAATGCGCATTAGTATCACCCGAACACTTTCTAAGAGTTAAACGTAGTAGCTTCGTAGTAGTTTGAAAAAGCAGCAGCAAAGATAAACTAATTTTAAACAACCGGATACATACATAGGAAAACAATAGGCGTGTTGGAAGTAGCATTAAATATAAACAAGACAAGACACTTTACACCCATTACATACACAGAAAAATTAGTTTAAATAGCAAACAATAAAAGAAAAGAAACCCAAACAGGCACACAATTCACACAAACAACGTTTAAAATGTTTGTGCAAAAATTTGCAAAGTTTTTATCAATGAAAAAAAAAGATAGCAGGATAAAATTAAGCAAAAGGTTAAAACAATATTTAAAAGTATTTAATAATATTAAGCTTTGGAATATGTCCGTATGTATTTCTCAACTTTCTGCACAAATTCTAAACTTTCCAACTTTCCATTGCACCAACGGTTTGCCAGCTTTGGCCCCCCTGACTACACACTTACAGCAAGACACGATCAAACACCGCAAGATAAAACACTGTCTGACACTGCAAAATTACTATCGAGCATAAACAAATCACGAACCTACCCACAAGACTTGTGTAAATTATAGAAATATAAAAGAAAGCTAATAAAATAAAAGTTAGACAGTAAGTAAAAAAAGAGATTTTGTAAAAATTAATAAAAGTAGGTACACTGTAAAAACTTATATGCTAATGTAACTATTCGGTCTTTTGGAAATCACGGAAAATGTCATATAAATTGTTTATTTACGGTGCGCTTTGCGGTCGATAGACCGACTAGTTTAATTTCTAAATTAATTTAAATGCATTTATTATGTGTACATTTTTCAAAGGCAAATATATAGTATTCAATTATTTAAACAGCAAATACCACTTCTTGTTTTCTTTACTCATAAACTGTGGAACGTGAATTCAAAAACAAGTTCGCTCGCGGGTTTTAAGCGAATATTTTAAATCGTTTATCTGTATCTGTTGAAAAAATAGTAAAACTATATTCTCTATAGAGAAGTTAAGAAGAGCGCTTTGGCAAGAGCCCTTTTGTTTGGAATTGGAAAAGTTTTAAATCCATTATCTTTAAAGTAAACTCGCAACCAGTGCTGCCATCACTGAGCTTAAAATACAGGACAGATGAGCCTAAAAAAACCGGGAAAAAAGGACAAGAAAAAATAAAATAGGACAAAAAAAGGATAAAAGTAAATACCTCTAAGTTTTCCGTTTTACCACTGGGTTATGTTTTGTTCTGAATTTAAATGGATTAAATATTAAATTCAACTATGTAATGATCTACTCCGCCCGACTCACAACCTTCTTCGCTTGATCATTTGACCATGGTAAATTTTTTGTGCGTATACGTAATAATATATTATTATTTAAATAATAAAAGCATTTCAAGTAATTACATTGGCAATTCAAACAAGAAAGGAAGCTAGCTTCGGCAAGCCGAAGCTTATATACCCTTGCAGATCATTCTATTAATTTACAAATCGCAAAAATGTTAAATTTCCTATTATTTCACATTAATTTTTCGATCGTTTCTATGGCAGCTAAATTATATAGTAGTTCGATCTTTTTAAAATTAAAATCGAAATTCGGAAATATTTAAAAATATTCATATCCCAGTGTAGAAGAGAATGTAATAAAAATCAACAAAGATATAATTTTTTTCCTATTAATTTCCATTTAATTTTTCGACCGTTCCTATGGCAGCTATATGATATAGTGATCCGATTTTTTAAATATTTAATTCAAAATTTAGAAATATATAAAAAATAATATTTCCAAGATTAGAAGGTAATACTTTAAAAAACACCGAAGCTAGAATTTTTTTAACGTTTTTTTTCCGATCCTTCCTATGGGAGCTATAGGATATAGTTGTCCGATCCGGTCGGTTCCGACTTATAAACTACCTGCAATAGTAAGAAGACTTTTGGGAAAGTTTCATCCCGACAGCTTAAAAACTGAGAGACTAGTTTGCGTAGAAACAGACAGACGGACAGACGGACAGACGGACAGACAGACAGACGGACAGACGGACATGGCCAGATCGACTCGTCTAGTGATGCTGATCAAGAATATATATACTTTATGGGGTCGGAAACGTCTCCTTCACTGCGTTGCAAACTTCTGACTGAAATCATAATACCCTCTGCAAGGGTATAAAAATCCATCGACTGCTTCACGTCACTTTGAAAATTCGTATAAATAAGTATTATTTAACTATAAGAATGTTGGTTTAAAAGGCGTTTTAGCATATAAAAACAAGTTAATACAAACACGACTAGCAAAAATAACACTCAAAACCCTATTATTAAGAAAAAGACAGATTTCCGGACAGGGGATGTTTCAATTTTTTTTCGGATAAAGCCGTTATAAAAAGGACAGATCTGTCCGGAAAAAGGACAAAATGGCAGCACTGCTCGCAACGACAACTGGCATAATCGACACGTTCAAAGGTATAAAATTAATCTTATACCAAAATATATAATTATACTAAACCTGCTTTAGAGTGGGCCTGACCATCGGCTGAGGTAAACATGGTCTATACAGGCCCATGCTGAATCTGCAAGGGTACGATTTTTCTTTACAGTCGCGTATCTGCATTCGCTTTTACTAAGGCTGTCAAAACATTTTGTGACCGCTTTAAATAGGAATATACTTAAAAAGACATGGGAAATTTAGGTGGTCGCTTTTTTTCGGGCCTGAAAAAAATGCAATTGTTGATATAGATAAACATGATAATTAAATTAGCGTCCTAATTTGTGGAATAAGAATTGGAACGTTTACCATTTTATGCGACTTATATACTGACCACTTTCAGAATTATAACTTGAGAATTTTAGCGCAGTAATCGAGCAGTGAACGAATTACCCCCCAAAAACCCACTGGAAAAGTTCACCTGGTGCAAACGCCCTGAAACTTTACATAGGATTTTATTGTGGAATCAAAAACCACATGTCTGAAGGTCCGACTGTGCTATCCACCCACAGAAATGTGGGACTGTGTTTTAGGTAACGTATGATCTTACTACTTTAAATAGGCTGAAATATCAGTTTTCGGTAATGATTACCTAAAAATAATAACATGTGCGCTAGGTTCCTATTTTTTAGGTAAATGAAACTCAGTTTTTTTTTGTTTATCCCAAACCGCAATTCTCTAGCTCTTATTGATTCCGAGATCTCAGCGTTCACACGGACAGACAGACAGTCGGACAGACGTGGCTAGTGATCCTGATCAAGAATGGGGTCGGAAAAGCTTCGGACAAATCCTGATACCCATGCTTTCTTATTTGCCGAAAAGTATATGTAAATCAAGACGCTATAAACGAGAACTTCGACCATCAGATACCCGTTACTCATCTGAAGGGAGTGCGAAGGAGATGAAGATATGCATTAGATTCCTTAGCTTCCCATTCAGCGCAAGTTTATCATGCCGATGTGCCACTCCATACACAGCACAAAACTCTAACGCGAAAAGCTGTGGCGACCACAGTTTTGAAGCTAGACAAAAAATTAAAACTGAAACTGTATTTGATTCTTCAATACCCATCGAATGACCTTAACAAAAAGTGTGTCACGCCCACTCTACGGTCCACAAACGCCTAAACTAGCTTGTGCTGAGACATTTTTGATCTAGCCATTTTTGAAAAAAATCGCTAGTTAGGCGGTAAAAAAGCTAAATTTACAAAGTTTTTTAAATCTAAACGAATAGTTAAGAATCTCAAGTACTAAATAAATCATTTGACACAGACATTTTTTCTTGCACTGTGCCGAATGAGACAATTTTATTTATTTATTTACTTTATATGTAAATAAGTAATTACAATATGGAAGTGCCAAATACTTTAACGGTCGGAAACGTTTCCTTCTACCTCTTACATACTTTTTCACGAATACAATATACTTTTTTAGTAACGGGTCTGAAAATAGGAAAAACCGAGAAACACACCTTTAGGTCTCAATTTGAAAACGACCCAAAAAGCTTTAAAAATTCATAACTTTTGAACGGACGGTCCAATTGGGATAATATAGGGCTTGTTCGACACGTTCTTAATAAAGAAAAAAATATACGAAAATTAAACAGAATTGAATTCAGATACACCGTTCTCCCATACGCTATTTTTCCAACATTTTATTTTACTTTCACTTAAATTTTTCGCTTAATTTTTTTTAAAGTTCTGAAAAGTTTTGAAGAGAATAATAATATCTTTCGATCGTTGTATTACTTGTTTTATCGGACTATTGTAGCAGATTTTCAATTCTGCGGCTATACTTAGTAGACCCCTTGCGCACACTCCCGGTGTGATTAGTCACTACGTGTAGTGCGTGTAATGCCGTCTACAGTGGTAACTATAAAGCCGTATATTGTGTTTCTTCGAAAGTAAGAAACTGGTAGATAGAAGCGTTTTCGACCGTATACAGTATATATATTCTTGATTAAGATCACTATTCTAGTTGATCTAGCCATGACCGTCATTTACTCTGTACATTGATAAGAAATTAAACGGACTAATATTAAATTCAACACCAATTTTGTCCTAATGACTTGCCCCAAATGACAACTTTAATCCGTTCAAATCAACTAAAGAGGCCTGAGCATTGACTTTAGCCATATGTATCACCAATAAGGGAACAAAAGGTCGAGTTAGCATACCTATTGTTTACTAAACATAAACGGAAAAAATGGTAATGTTAATGGTTTTTAGTGAAAAATTTATTTTTTTCATCTGTGTACACTATCCTTATTAAAGCTGCTATGCAAGTGTATGAGTATCACTCGTCGATTTGCGGTCAACAATTTAATCATATTATTTTCGATTTTTGCTTCCAGTCAAAGTTGGCGTGAAAATAAAGCAGATGGTAAATGAGAGGTCTTTGACTCACCCGGATGGGGGAGACTATAGCAAAATGCACGAATAAAGCCTCAGGGGACCTTCTGTACTATTTAAACACCAACTTATGTTTTGTTTAACTTTGTAGATTGGGTCCCAAAGGATGGTTAATCTTCCTCCTTCAGAATGATGTACCACATATTGACAGATTTTATGTAGTATATTCTTGTGAGGTTGTTTACAAAAACTCTGTTGATGGGCATTTGTTTATCTTTGGGAAGTACATCTGTATATGCAGTGCCCTAAAATAAAGCTGCTTATGTATGTATGTTGAGGGTTTAATTGTGTTACTGTGCGTCTTTTCAATGATATTTTCGAAAGTGAAACATTACCTACTCTAAGTCTATATAAGACCACTTAATAAATATTCTCTGTTCTACTACTTAATTCTATTATATTCAGGGACCGTAATCATTATAAGTTAAATAATAAAAATTACTTTGTAATGATTAAAATTCTATTTTTATATATTTCTTAGAAAAAAAAAAAAAGACTCAAAAATTATGATTAAACCAGTTTACAAAAAAAATCGATAAAATGGTTTTGGTTTTACTCAAAAATTGTTTTTTATGCAGTTTCAAACACATTCGCTCGGTAAATTTATTCTCCCCGTTTTGTAAAGTGGATTTCTTTACCTCGCTCTCAATTGCTGCCTGTTTTGCTTTAAACTTATTAGTTTAACATGTAAATGAGGGATTCAGTATAGAAAAATGTCACTAATAGCCATCCTATAGGATAAATTAACAACAGAAGACAGGTCCAAAAAATAACAAAAAAATAGCCAACAACTAACGTTTGCGTAAATTAATAGTGTTTGTCATAAAAATAATAAAACTATACTCAAAATTTTTTGTTTAGCTCAGCATCAAACTAATTAGAAACTAATATCGGGGGAAAATCATGTGGAAATATGTTTTATTCAAGTTTAAAGGTTTTTGGCTTGGTGGACTTTTTCTTAGAAGTGCCCACATATATTCTCGATAAGGGTCACTAGCCGAGTCGGCAAGTTTCAGCAAAATTTGTTGGTTTTTCGCCTACAAAAGCACATTCTATTGCAGCGTGCCGAATGATAATATTTTAGGAAGCATATTTATTTAGTTAAATTTACAAGCATTTTTTGTCACAAAATTTAATATCAGAACTTTTGTATGTTGAGAGTGCGATCGTCACTTCTTTTTTACCTCGTTAAGGGGTGTTTTTGTTTGATATCAGAAGTTTTTGCTTTTAGGCATCCATCAAAAAATGGGAGTAATATACTCTTTTGCAGTAACACTTGTATTAATATTGAAATCAATTAAAATCGAACTTATTTGTAACTTTCGTTTTACTTTAAAAATATCTATAGACTATTATAATTAGAATTTTTCTCATCAAATTGGTGTTGCATAGTTGAACATACACTCAAAAAAAAAATCGACTAAAATCGCCCTTGGTTTTAGAAAATCGCCTATGAATTTGCTTTACTGGCGATTTTGTCTATATTAAAGAAAGTAGGTTTCTTAAATCAAAGGCATTTTTTTTTTAAATCAAAAGAAAAAAGACTGCAATTTAGAAATTTCTTGCTAGAAAGTAGAAAAATTTTTTCTTAGAATTTAGAAATAAAGGTTTTCTAAAAAATAGAAATACGTTTTTTTTTTAATATAGACAAATATTTTCTAAAATACAAAAAAAAATCCTCAAATCCAGAAAATACAAAAATCTTTTTTCGGGCTTCGGGAATTGGAATAATGCCGGTTGTTTCTGTGACGCCACGTCCCCTGCCCTTGTGTTGTTGTATTTCGTTCTTGTTTGTCATATTATTCGAATTTCCTTTAATTGAGCACATGGGTGGGTGATGTATACATTTATGTAAATGCACTTGTAGTTTCAAATTGGAACTGTAATAATAACTGAAATGAGTATACAAATTACAAATTATAAATATAAAAACCCAATAACTTACTATTTTGAGAAAAACATCTTGGGTCGCCCCACGCGGGAATCGAACCGCTTGCCTCACGGTTTGCAGTCAAGCACTCTACCAGCTGCGCCACGGAAGCATCACGTGAGGCGCTGTACAAAGTCTATTCACATTTTGTTCTCCTCTTTTTAGTCAAATTGATCTGACTCTCTTCTAGTTATTCCCCCTAGTTATTCATTTAATTTTGCTCGTAAATATTTCATGATTAATATTAATATTTATATGCCAATATATATTTTATTATGGTTTAATAGTAACAGTAATTGAATGTTTCAAATTTGAAGAACCTAAACATCATTTTTACCAAAATATAACTACTCATGATTAAAAAAAAAATGCAATACATTTTTTTTATTAATATGTAAATATTAGGGATAAAAAAAAAAAAAGACAACATGAGTGTTTCGGCTCGACGTGGGATTGAACTCACACTTGCGGCTATAAACTTGAATAACATATACATGCACGCACGCGTTAGACCCCTAGGCTACCAATAAAGGAAATTTTTTTCGATTTAAGACAATTTTTTCTAAGGTTAAAAAAAAAATTTCTAAAAAGTGTATAAGAAGGGAAACTGATCAAATAAGGTTACATTTTTTATTTTTTAGAAAAATATTTCAAAAAACAGACACATTTTTTCTGAATGTTAGAAAAATAATTAATCATTTTTTCTGTTTTCTAGAAAACCAATATTTCTATTTTGTATAAATATTTATAATTTTGACGGCGATTTTTTTTTGTTTTTAGAAAAGTTTAGCCTTTTTTTTTCTAAAATCAATGGCGATTTTAACCCTCAAATAAAAAAAGGAAGATTAGAAAAAATCACCTTATAATTTAGAAAAAAAAGGAGTTTTCTGCATTTCAGAAAAAAAATTCTAAAAAATTCGTTTAATAGAGAATTTTTTCTGAAGTTTAGAAAATGTTTCCTCTTTATAGAATATATTTCTAAAGCACAGTAAATTTTCTTTTTTCTATATTTAAGAAAAATAATTTTTTGAGTGTAAGAATGAGTGTTATATATCAAAATTTAAGAAATCTCAGGGGCAATAAAGTTTTAAATTAAGATGAAAATCGGTTCTACCCAGAGAAAAAAACGGAACAATACCAGATTGATATTGTCTCCTCAATTTGTACATATCAATTTTTCCATATAAATGTAATACGAATTCATACCAATATGATACGAAATCATAACAATTACCCATGTTGATATGAATCCGTAACATATTAATATGAATACTTCAAAGATTGATATGTTTTTCATATCAAATGGGGCATCGAAAAGTCTTCAAAAAAATAGTATGGCTGTAAAGTTGTATTTTTGTTGTATTTCTGGTATACAATGGTATTATAACGCTTCATATGCTGTGGTCACACTTACAAGTTGAGCATGCTTAAACGAGCTAATTTTACATTCAAGTTTAGCTAATATACTCGCGTGTAACTTGTCGAGATGGCCCAATAGGTAACGCATCCGACTCTGATGCGAGAGGACTCCGGTTCAAAACCGGCTAAGGCAGAGTAAGTAAAAAGTTTTTAAGCCGCATAATTAACATTTCCTTAACAATATTAAGAACAAAATTGTGGTAAAAAGTTAATATGATAAGATTACTAATAAAAATAAAAAAAGTTGTGTTGTGTTGTGAGCGGGATTTGAACCTCGTTCCCCCGAGCACAAAATAATATCAGGACCTAGCACCTTGGCCTCTGAGCCATGCCCACATTTTTTTTTTCGTTGCAGAATGCTTTTCTGAGTTAGAGAAAATACAATACAAAATTTTGTATTGAAACAGCCACTAGATGGCGAATGTGTATCTCCATCTCCCTCGCACTCTCTTCAGCTGGGTAACGGGTATCTGATAGTCGAAATACTCGACTTTAGCGTTATCTCTTCTTTTTCTTTATCTCTTGCCAATTATTTTGTACATATATTTTTATAATTTAGCACCGATTCGAAAATTAAATAATAAAATAAATTAATACAATAATTATTTGTCTCTTTAAAAACTTCTGATATCGCTTAACTCATCTTCTATTAGGAGATAAACAATTGGATGCGTAAATATCGGTTTTAATTTAAAACAAGAAAGGAAGCTAGCTTCGGCCAGCCGAAGCTTATATACTAGTGTTGGGTTGTTCATGAGTGAGTGAACAAAAAGAGTCGCTCACCTCAGTGAGTGAGTGAACAAGTTCACAACTATTGATCACTGCTCACTCACTTGTTCAGTTGCTCACTTGCTGACTCACTCACACTTGTTCAGTTGTTTACTTGCTCACTAACTCCATTCAGTTCAGTTCTATTCTCATTTATAAGTCCACAAGTTCGTAGCACGATCATGATTTTTTTTTACTAGTTCTTTTTCCCACTGCAGGGAACAGTGGTTCAATGGTTCTTCTGCTTCGCTCTCTAATTTTGTTTTTTCCCTGGTTCACTTCAATAGTGGCAACCTTGCTTACTTATAATTGTGTGGCAACTCGAAATTGTAGCTTCCCAACGTTTGCAAAAATATGTCGCTGAAAAGTTTTAGTTTAAGCCTAGTACTCAGTACGACGAAAACTGCTAGCTAAGCATAGGAGTAAGCGAGAGGCAAATAGGTAGCTAAAGCCTTTAGCTGGGACTTTTTCCCACCTCGGTACTCAGTTGAGCTAAGGAAATAGTAAGGAAATACCAAAAAAATACCAGATTTAGCGGATGAATTCCGATGAACGCCTTTAGCCGCGGCCCAAAGAATAGAAAATTTGATCTTTGGCTGTGTTTGTGCAGAAGCGGTGTGCCAATAACACATTATAAATGGAAGGAAAACCCCGAAAACCAATGGAAAAGTGCCTGTAGGATTTGCGGCAATACATGTGGCCATGCCAACAGCGAATTTAACTCTTGCGACCCAAGTCGGCTCAACATTTTGTAATATTTTAAAATTGGCGCCAGTTGATGTTTGCTGTTTGTCAACAAACCCAGTAAGACCATGCTACATGCATTGCGGATGAACTATAAAAACTTCGGCCACACTAAAAGATTAATATTTTTCGACTAGTAAAACTCTTAGCCGAACTGAGTACTAGGCTTTAGTTAAGTTTTAGTGCCTTCATATGAAAGAAGAAGTGCCTTGTTTTCGAAATAAAATATGATCTCAAAAAGTTCACCTGAATTTTTTTTTTAGTGACACTAACCTAAATTTTGACTAACTAACTGTATTTATTTAAAAAAGTAAAAAATTAGTAAGCAACTGAAGAATTTACAATTTGCAAATTTGAACAAGTGAGTAACTGAACATGTGAGCAACTGAACAAGTGAGTTACTCACTGAACAACTGAGTTACTCACTGAACAACTGAGTTACTCACTGAACAAGTGAGTTACTCACTGAACAAGTGAGTGAGCCAAGTTAGTGAGTTGATTCATTCACTTAAAAGTGAGCAACTGATCTTGTTCACTAAGGTGAACAGTGTTTACCCAACACTATTATATACCCTTGCAGATCATTCCTATTAACTTACAAAAACATTAAATTTAGATTTACTGCTTTCGTATTATTTTGACATTAATTTTAATAATTTGATCCATCCTATGGCAGCTATAAAATAAAGACGTCCGAATTTTGTTTAATTTAATTCGAAATTTTGAAATGTTAAAGAAAAGCTATATCCCAAAGAAGAAGAGAATGTAATAAAAATCAACAGAGATGTAATTTTTTTCCTATTAATTTCCATTTAATTCTTAATTTAAGACCGTTTTTCTTAATTTGAGACTTTTATTTTTTTTCTCTGTGTGCAAATAATAACATAACACCCATGACCTGGTACATTTAAATACTTGGCTACGCTTTAATTGACACTTTCGATTTTGGGACACCAGAGAACGAATAAATGGATGGGCTGATGAATGACTGATTGACAGCCATCCATTTCGCGGCCCATTCCAGCTGTCCCACCTGTCAAACATGCCCGGCCAAATTAGTTGAAAGCCATTTACGAAAGAAAAAAGGAACCAATGTGTTTATTTCTTTCCTTTGGCCATGGGTTTTAGCTGTTGTTCGTAAAAAAGCGTGAAAAGTTCTCTCAATTCGTCGCATTGTCTGTCAATTCACTCTGTTTGAGACCCAACCCCATCGCTGAGTGTTAAACGATTTTATTTGATTTTATTCAACTTTATTTATTTTGATTGCACTTTTTGGTTTTGGGACCGTTGTTCATTTCACAGGCTTTCAATTTGTAACACTCGTCGTCGTTTGTAGTCCTTTTGAATGACTTTATTTGTCGCATTATGTGGACCTTCCGATAATATTGGTGTAAAAAGGGATGAACCCTTTCTCATTTCCTCTATTTTAATATGCTTTATATGAATATAATGTCGTTGAAAAGTGTGTTACAGGTAGAAAGAGCGTTTCCGGATCCATTAATTAAATACACTTTTTAAATTGTTTGATCTTCACTAGATTTGTACCTCGCTAAGAATGGTTTTTGTTTAATATCAGAAGTTTTTAAAAGACGACAAATTTTTCATATCAATTTTCGAGTAACAAAATGAACTTTGGTTGATACCACCATAAAACTAGAGAGAACGCTATGGTGGGGTGTCCCGACTATCTGATACCCGTCACTCAGCTAGGAGTGCGAGGGAGATGGAGATATAAATCTTTGATTGCACATAACTTTTTAATGAACGGTCCGACTTAAAAATTTCTTCTACATTTTGATAGGTATTTTTAAAAACAACAAAATTGCATTTATAATTTTCCGAAATCTTTTAGAAGTCGGCGCCAGACAGACTGACGGACATGGATAGATCGACTCGGCTAGTGATCCTGATCAAGAATATATATACTTTATAGGGTCGGAAACGCTCCCTTCTACCTGTTACATACTTTACCCATACAATATATACATATACATACAATATACCCTTTTACTCTATGAGTAAAAAAAGACATATAGAAAATAATTACCTTTCAAATTGGCTACACAATAATGAACATAATCCTTATAGGAATATATGGCGGCAAATATTTCAATCAAAATTGGTCGCGCGTACTTTACAATCTTCCAAAATATTGAGAATATATGTAAAGATATTGTTAGATAGTTAGGAATGGATTTAAAGCTACACAACATTTAATTTAATGGTAAATGTCGAAATCTTACAATTTTTATGAGGGCTCAGCTTCAGAAAATACATAACACCACGGATTTTCGTATTGCATTTCAGACAGACAAAACCTAACAATATATTGATAAAGAGATTTTTTCGAAAGAACAATTTAGCTCGATGGATAAAGTTAACATGACATTGAGAAATAGTACCTTACATATTTAAATATAAATATTTGACTAGCAAGTCCAGAACTGCAATTAAAATATGAACTCAGCATGAAGGTGAGTCAGCAGGGCAACAATTAACACACTCGAATCTGGAGTTACGCAAGCAGCACTTTGATAGTTAGATAAGCAAATACAAGTGCCACCCGTTCACGTGGGGACAAAGGACAAAGTGGGCAAGGACGTGCGGAAGGATGCTGAAGCTGATAAGCTCTGAGAAGCGAGAGCGAGCGAGACAGTAATTCAAAACCGACAGAAATGCAAGGTAACATGCAAATTGACATACAGGACGTTTCTCAGGACATGGGCAAACACAAACAAAAGATAGATGCAGATAGAGGTTAGATCGAAGGGAAACGTCATCACATGAATTGCATTAGTTGGAGACCGTCGGACAGACGGTCCTTGCATTTTGTACTTTGTTTTTAGGCGGTTCCGAATCGAGGAAACTTCCCTAAGCAAATACACATCCTCCCCGGGCATTGTGTGTGGCAATGACTAGAAAGATAAAGTGTCAAATTGCTTCAATTTAACGCTTCATAGAATGGCGACCCCATGGAAAAGCTGATGGGGTGCAGATATCAGCGTTTGGCGGGTAAATTGACAACTCAGGACTGTTATGAAGAGTTTTTTGTTACACTGAGAAAAAAAACAGTCTAAAACAAGAGAGAACGCTATAGTCGGGTTGGTGTCCCGACTATCTAATACCCGTCACTCAGCTAAAGGGAGTGCGAACGCTGTACTCGGGTTGGTGTCCCGACTATCTATTGGGGCTAAAGGGAGTGCGAGGGAGATAGATATATAAACAATTTTGATTGCGTATAACTTTTTAATGAATGGTCCGATTTGAAAAATGTCTTCTACATTTCGATAGGTATTAATAAACACTATAAAATGGCGTTTATATATTTTTAAAATCTTAAAAGATGTGGCCTCCAGACACATTTGAAAATCGTTTATGGCGATTGTGGGCGTTAGGGGGGGCGTGGCACCTCGATGAAACAAACTTGCGCTGCGTAGGAAGCCCAAGAATATGTGTGTGAAATCTCAACCTTCTAGCTTTTATAGTTTCCGAGATCTCAGCGTTCATACAGACAGACAGACGGACAGACAGACAGACGGACAGACAGACGGACATGGCTAGATCGACTCGGCTAGTGATCCTGATCAAGAATATATATACTTTATGGGGTCGGAAACGCTTCCTTCTCCCTGTTACATACTTTTGCACGAATACAATATACCCTTTTACTCTACGAGTAACGGGTATAATTAAGGGAAATATTCTTAAATTAAGAACGTTTGGTCATAGAAATGAGTCAAGACCGATTGTTCTTATATTAAGACAGAATGTTCTTAAATGAAGAAATCTTATTGTAGACCAAAAAATCTGAGATCAAGAAAAATTGATCTTCATCCAAGAAAAGAAAAATTTAAAATTATGGTAAACGCAGAAGTGATCTTCTTTTAAGATTACAAATACTTTATTTGAGAATATAAATTTATTTAATTATTTTATTACATTCTCAACAATAAGAAATGAATATCTACAACAATATTTTAATTTGTGTTTTTTTTAATTAAATGAAAACTAGCTATAACAAAAAAGCGCAAAAAATTAAACTTTTATTGAACTTTCACAGGTTGTACCTCCGTTAATTGCGGCCCGGTCACCTTTTAAATAGTGCCAGTTACAAGTTTGTCTAATGGTTTGTTAGGTTTTATAAAAGAAGTGCCAAAAATCTGGATTTTTGCGAATGTCTTCATTTTTATACCCTTTACTCGTAGAGTAAAAGGGTATATTGTATTCGTGCAAAAGTATGTAACAGCTAGAAGGAAGCGTTTCCAACCCGATAAAGTATATATATTCTTGATCAGGATCACTAGCCGAGTCGATCTAGCCATGTCCGTCTGTCCGTCTGTCTGTCCGTCTGTCTGTCTGTCTGTACGCTGAGATTTCGGAAACTATAAAAGCTAGAAGATTGGCGTTTTGCATGCAGATTCTAGGAGTTCCTACGCAGCGCAAGTTTGTTTTAAAAAAGTGCCACACTCCCTCTAACGCCCACAATCGCTTATATACGATTTTAAAAATTTAAATATTTCGGAAAAGTAAAAATGCAGTTTTATTGTGTTTATCAATACATATCGAAATGTAGAAAAAATTTTTCCAATCGGACCATTCGTTAAAAAGTTATGCGTGATCAAAGTTTCTATCTCCATCTCCCTTGCACTCCCTTTACCTGAGTAACGGGTATCTGATAGTCAGGGCACCCGACTATAACGTTCTCTCTTGTTTTTCATTCATTCATTTCGTTTCCTTAGTTTTATCCCTTTTATGGCTTGTTCAGGGATTTGCATTATTATCTGCTTTCGAAATTTGGGCTCTGTTGTCTCCGCAGCTACATTGCCCTTGTCCATGTTTATTTATAACTTGGGATTGTAATTAGGATTACTTTTTTACTTATTTGCACAGTTGTCGGAGTGCCTGTGTAGATGGCAACAATGTTAAGGACGAGAGCGCCACTGGCGTAAAAAGAATATTTCCGCTTTTATTCGCAGCAGGCTATTCCAAATCACTGAGCGGGTATTTGGTTTTATTTGTATATACGGCTTAGAGAAAGAAAGTTTCCTCCTTACTGTCTTAGATGCAGTTAATAGGATGCTTATGTTGGAATTTGGAGAATAGAAGTAGCATTCTGTAATAAGAAGTTCTGTTAATATTATGGATTTGACAAAAAATAACTGCGGGAAGGGACTAAACGGACCAATGCTCCCATAAAAGCAAAGCTTTTCACCTTAAAAAATAAATCATACACTTAGGGAAAAAGGTACCGAGCTAATTGAGTACCGGCTGTCGAAGTTATCTTTAATCAAAACATTAAATGTTAATTAATTTTTTTTAACCGCGATTTAACAAATACTACTTGTTAGGATCGAAAACTGAGTATGCAAACAATCATTAACATTATTTAATACCCATGGGCCTGACAAACACAGTTGAAGTGTAATCGTTACGGTCCTTACTATCAGTTCCTAAAAACTGTTAGATAAAAATCTCCCGATGGAGAAATTGATTATTTCAACTTATGGTGGTCAAATAGCTAATACCGTAAACTATTATATAGCTGCTAGTTTGCTAGTAGACAAACTTCAATTATTTTCAGTAGAATTAGGATGAATTACGCCAATCATGCGCTTAGCCCACGAATTTATCACACAGCCCTGGGGAAATTTACTTTACTTAGGCAGGAATTCTACATCCACTGGGAAACCACTGCTAAATCCTAAAAAATGATGGCGAATAGAGCGTGGTCGTTGTTCGTGCTCAAAACCCGATCACCGTGATTAATGAAGAGGCGCGTCGACCTAAAATACTCAGCGCACCACTGGAACTTTTCAAATGACATTTCGGGAAATTAGTATGAGAAATTAACAAGTGCTTGCCATTGGTCATGTCAGCTTAGCGGAACAGATTCTCTTCCCTGGCAGACGGCTAATGTGTGGTCCTAATCCGCTTGCCAGAATCACCCATGGGTCTCGGTTACAGTATTACACTATTTTTACCGGGCAAATTCAAATTATATTTTTTCATGTCTGTTTTTTGGTTGGTTTTCACTTGCTAATGTATATATTAAATTTTCTGCCAACCCCCTAACACTTTTCAACTACTATTTCCCGTCCATGTGCTATTTTTCCCCTGACTACGTGGACGGCAGTTGCATCGATGAAAATCTTTTAAGCCGACATTTTCCACTTGGGTTTTCTCCACCACGAACGACACGACCTTCGTCCTTCAGCCTTCATTCCTCCTGCTTCTGCGGATGGTTACCAAAATTTGATTTAATCCATTATTTGTAATTCTGCTGCTCCTTTCCCTTCGCGTGGCTTTCTCCCTTGTCGTTTTGCCATTGCACTTAATCGCATATAAATAAAAATTTTTCTTTTCACATTCGCCATCCATATGGATTTTTCCTTTGTTTCACAACGCAGTATATTTTTCCTGTTTGGTTCCGCACGCTCCAGCCAAATCATCCCCGATTTTTCCCAGCCAGTCCCAGGTGTATTTGCTTGAATCATTGCGCAGTTGTTGCACAGAAAACGTTTGCAACCCCCTCCCTTTTAATCCACCCTGTTACTGGATCTGGGAATGCATCATGTGCGCGACGTATGTTGAAATTTCATGCCCCTTTGTTTTGTTTTTAGTGCGTTGATTCGCAAATTAGTGTAATGCATACTAATTCGGTGCTCGATTCGTCAAGGTCGAAAAGTTACATCTATTTTGAAATACATATATTTAACTAAAATATATTTCCCGTTCGTTTCTTTTTTTTGCGTACCTTTTTTTATTTTTGTTTACACTCACATAAATTGAAGTAGCTCTATAATTTAAAAAGATTTGAAAATATATTTATTTTCGGGTACCCCAACTTAAAACGATTTTTTGAGAACGCGGTTGAAAAAAGGTACCTTTGTGTGGACGTTAACGGGGCCGTGGCATCTTGATGAAACAAACTTGCGCTGCGCAGGAACCCCAAGAATCAGTATGGCTAATCCCAACCATCTAGCTTTTATAGCGTTTAGACGGACGGGCAGATGCGTCCCTCGCCCTGTTACCTTTGCACTAATTTAATTTACAATTTTACTCTACGAGTAACGGGTATAAAAAAACAAACAAAAATATCTTAAGTTTAGAATTTTGTTCTTAGGAATAGACTCTGTTTTTATACCCTTGCAGAGGGTATTATAATTTCAGTCAGATATTGTAACGCAGTGAAGGAGACGTTTGCGACCACATAAAGTATATATATTCTTGATCAGCATTCTTATAATTAGCCGAGTCCATCTAGCCATGTCCGTCTGTCCGTCTGTCCGTTTCTATGCAAACTTGTCTCTCAGTTTTAAAGCTATCGCAATGAAACTTTCCCAAAAGTCTTCTTTCTATTGCAGGTAGTACATATGTCGGAGCGAGCCGGATCGGACCACTATATCTTAAGGCTCCAATACGAATAATCAAACAAATATAAGAAAATTCATTGTAACTTTGCAGGAAGTAGGCGTTTTGATTTCTGACAACTTAAAAAGGTATTTCTTTTATCTGCAAGGGTATATAAGCTTCGGCTGGCCGAAGCTAGCTTCCTTTCTTGTTTTTTCTCAGTGTGATTGACTTGAAATGCTTTTCGTACTAAAATAATAATAGATTATTACATAAATAATTTAACACGATCAGATGACCAAGCGAGGAAGGTTATTTGAATTTAATTAAACCCATTAAAATTAAGTTCGAAATTGGATGCATCATGAAAGAAACAAAAATGTAGAAGATGTTACTTTTGTTCTCTTTTTTTTCCTTTGTTACCTTTTTTTTTGGCTGATTTGTCCTGTTTTTTAAATAAATACAATACACCCTTTTACTCTACGAGTAAGCGGTATAATGAAGGACACGGGTTGTTTAATTTCGATAATTTTTCGAAAAAAAAGATGAATGTGCGTTCTTTTACGGCGTTTTAAGGGATTGTCAACGTGCCAAATTGCAAGATCAAGGAATAGGATGTCAGCCCTGAGATCTGCTCAGCGCTGATCGTTCATTTTGTGTATATCTTTTAGCTGTCATATGTCATATCAAAAATGTAACCTTCTTATGCTCTTCATGGTATTTTTATTTAATTATACTCGTTCTAAAACTTTCTCATAAACGGCATGAGGACTGTCTCGATCTTTTAAACTTTAATTGTTTATTGTCGATATTTTTTTGTAAGCCACTGCTAGCAAGCACCCAAGGACCAGAGGGCATTGTGTATGATAGATCGAGGTCTGGATCCCTTGCTTTTACCGAACTCTTACGATTTTGCGGCAACAATAAAGTTTCCACATGAGTTGTCCTTAATCTGAAACTGATTTCCAACATCTGCTTTTAATTTCAGATTGGCTCGTGCCTAAAGGGGCAATGGAGAGGAAATTGTACAGACGCCGTCACACGGCTGGTCGCGTCTAAATTTAGAACCAGGAAAAGTGTCAGACACCATAATTCCAATACACACAAAAAAATACGGAATTGTCGATGACCAATAAAAATAGTAGCTATTATATAACCGTATGGATTGCCATATAAAAGAAAATACTTCAACTCATGCAAAATAGGTTATAGAAATTTTGTAAAATCAAAAATTTTAATTTGGCAAGGCCAAGGTTGACGAACCAATTTCACACTTCGAGGCACGTGTATTCGGCTCTGCCTTTTAGTTGCCACGTCCTTTGGTATCTGCATATTTACAACCGCGTTAATTAGCTGCGGTCTCTTGATGTCTGCCTGGAACGACTAGAAGAAGAAGGGAGCAACAAAAATAAAACAAGTGAAAACGCTATAGTCGGGTGCCACGACTACTCAGCTAAAGGGAGTGCGAGGGAGATGGATATATTAAACTTTGATCGCGCATAACTTTTTAACGAATGGTCCGATTTGAAAACTCTTCTACATTTCGATAGGTATTGATAAACACAATAAAACTGCATTACTTTTCCAAAATCTTTAAAGGTGTGGGAGCCAGACACCTTTTAAAATCGTTTAAGGCGATTGTGGGCGTTAGAGGGGGCGTGGCGCTCGGCTAAAATAAACTTGCGCTGCGTAGGAAGCCCAAGAATATGTGTGGGAAATCTCAACCTTCCAGCTTTTGTAGTTTCGAGATCTCAGTGTTCATACATACGGACATGGCTATATCGACTCGGCTAGTGACCCTGATCAAGAATATATATACTTTATAGCTGTTACATACTTTTGCACGAATACAATATACCCTTTTACTCTACGAGTAACGGGTATAAAAACTTGGTAAAATCAACTGGAATAATTGTCAAACTGGCCCCAACCAGCAAAATTGTCAATATACCCTTTTACTCTACGAGTAACGGGTGTAAAAACAAGAAAGGAAGTTAACTTCGGCCAGCCGATGTTTATATACCCTTGCAGGTATGTATGCCTATTTAAAATGTTGTTTTTAAATTGTCAAAAATCAACACGCCTACTTCCTACAAAGTTACAATGTTTTTTCTATTATTTTTTTGATTATTCCTATAGGAGCCATAAAATATAGTGGTCCGATCCGGCTCGTTCCGACATATGTACTACCTGCAATAGAAAGAAGACTTTTGGAAAAGTTTATGTGTATGCTTTAAGTGGTCGGAAACGTCTCCTTCACCTTGTTGCCAACTTTTGACTGAAATTATAATACCCTCTGCAAGGGTATAAAAATGAGTTTCAAAAATTAATGTGGACATTTGTGACTTATTTAAAATTTGACAACATTTAGGGCCGATTTCTCGAGTCCCTGCTAAAGTCCCTGATAGCTATCTGTCCGAAAAAATTAAAGACGAGATAAACTGTTCGTAAAAGCAAATCGGTTTTCTTGACTCCTTTAATTAATCTGATCGAAAAACAATTACAGAGTGCTGTTAGCGCACAGAATGAGCTGTAAAGCGCAAAAAATGGCGTGCTTTGATTATTCTATCAGCTCCGAGGCCCTGTTAAAGTTAGCTCTCAGATTTATGCTCGAGAAAGCCTAGTACTCAGTTCGGCTAAGAGTTTTACTAGTCGAAAAATATTAATCTTTTAGTGTGGCCGAAGTAAAGCCTAGTACTCAGTTCGGCTAAGAGTTTTACTAGTCGAAAAATATTAATCTTTTAGTGTGGCCGAAGTTTTTGTAGTTCATCCGCAATGCATGTAGCATGGTCTTACTGGGTTTGTTGACAAACAGCAAACATCAACTGGCGCCAATTTTAAAACATTACAAAATGTTGAGCCGACTTGGGTCGCAAGAGTTAAATTTGCTGTTGGCATGGCGATATGTATTGCCGCAAATCCTACAGGCACTTTTCCATTGGTTTTTGGGGTTTTCCTTCCATTTATAATGTGTTATTGGCACACCGCTTCTGCACAAACACAGCCAAAGATCAAATTTTCTATTCTTTGGGCCGCGGCTAAAGGCGTTCATCGGAATTCATCCGCTAAATCTGGTATTTTTTTGGTATTTCTTTACTATTTCCTTAGCTCAACTGAGTACCGAGGTGGGAAAAAGTCGCGGCTAAAGGCGTTAGCTACCTATTTGCCTCTCGCTTACTCCTATGCTTAGCTAGCAGTTTTCGTCGTACTGAGTACTAGGCTAAAGAATAGAAAATTTGATCTTTGGCTGTGTTTATGCAGAAGCGGTGTTATAATCACAAACTAATAATGGGCGCGTTCAACAGAACAACATGATCACTGATCACTGATGGATCAGTAATCAGTGATCAGTTTTGTTTTGCTGAACGCTCAAGAATTCAACCGAATTGATGGTTTTTATACCCGTTACTCGTAGAGTAAAAGGGTATATTGTATTCGTGCAAAAGTATGTAACAGCTAGAACACTCAAAATAAAATTAACCCTAAAGTCAAGGAAATCGCCCTATTTTTGTCTTCAAGACAAGCTCGCCCTAAATTTTAGGGTAAAATTTTCCTATATTTTTGATTTTTTTCGAGGTAGTTTTTCTAAATTGTAGGGTAATTTTACTAAATTTAAGGGTAAAAATTTCTTAAAAGTAGAAAATTTTACTAAAAAATATAAATTTAAATAAAAAAATTAAACACGTTCAATCATGTTTTTTTTTGTATATACGTTTTTGTTATATACTCTCTTATGTACATACATACATACACATACGTCTGGTGTGTCTTGTATCTTATGAATGTTAAGGATATAATAATTATATATTTGCGCCCGAATTTCTTATTTAACCAAAGCCAAATGTCGTTGTAAATATGGACTGTGGAGCTGCGGGGGGTGGGGTGGGGAATTTAGAAAATTGTGTTTAGTTAATATTTTATCTTCATGAAAAAAACTTACATTTTTACTTGTCCGTCGGTGAGAATCGAACCCGGGTCTCCCGCGCGAGGAGCGAACGGCCTACATACTGGGCCATTGTAGCACTATAAAGGGTGAAGCGGACAACACATTTGAATTCTACTTGCGTAATTTTGACCCTCGCGATTTACTTATTGTCATACATTTATATGTATGTACATATGCTAACGCAATTTATATTATGTGTAGTATATAGTAAAATAGTAAATAGCTGAATATAAACCTAATTATTTTCGGTTTACCGCTTGCCATCAATAAAAAAAGGAATAAAAAAAAAAGTAAAACAAGGAAAAAAAAAAATAAAAAAAATAATAAAAGAGTAAAAAAGGAAATAAAAAAAAAATGGTTAAAAAAAGATGGCTCTGGGACTCGAACCAGCGTCGATTCGAGTTCGAACCAAGCGCTTTAACTGTGTGCGCTACGAGTACAGCCGCCCGGCAGCTGACAAGTTCTGGCATTGAATACTTTGGTGTGCCAGAGCATGTGAAAACAAATATTTCTATTTTTTAGAAAAACTTTCTACTTTTTAGAAAACATTTCTATTATTTAGGGTTAGCTTAATTTTAGGGTTAGGGCACTTATTTTTAGAAAAGGTGTTGCCAAAATATTTGATTATTTTCGTTTGCCTTTCTATTTTTCAGAAAATAATTTCTAATTCTAAGGGTTTTTTTTTTCTAGTTTTTAGGGTGATTTTAGTTCATGGTAACCATTTTCTACATTTAAGAAAAACTCCCTTGATTTAAGAAAAACTTTCTTGATTTTAGAAAAATTTCCTTAGATTTAGAAATAACTTTCTTGTATTTAGAAAAAAGAAATTTTAATGGCGATTTTCTAAAATTTAGGGTAAAATTTATTTTGAGTGTATAAGGTTTTAAGACTACTTTAAATTTAACATGTGGACGATAAAACTTGATTAGGGCCTGTACAATATGAAATATGTCAGATATTTCCGAGGTTTGTTTCCATGCTGTCTTTTTCTATCAAAAAACTAACTGGCCAGCTAATCCTTGAAGCATGTCATTCACTTCATTTTCAAAGTGTCGTACTCGCTCGTCTGTGCAGTTATAAAGTAGCCGACTCCGAGAAGTTGCTGGGCATGGAGCTCAGGGAGGCGTCGCCGGCGACAAGTCGCCAAACACTTTGGATGCTCATTAAAATTCATCCACGCAGATTATTAACATTTGCATCTAATTTGCATTTGTAAGATACATGGCCGACAATTATGTGGCTATGGCGAACAAATCGGTGGGTGAGCCGGGGTTCTAAGGGTTAGGGTCGAGGGCGATGTGAGGCCTCTGTGCTCAACTTATTTATGCATACGTTTCCACTAGTAAAATGTGGCCATTGCCAGCTACGGCTACATAAGCTGTACACACACGGTTACACGAGCAGTTGCAATAATTATGCAAAGAGAAGGAGTGTCGCTTGGAGGGAGGGAATGAGTTCAAGGAGGTTAAGTGTAATTAAATTATCAAATTATTGCCAAGTCTTAGCTTGCTGTTTATAATCTGGTAAGTCAGCAATCTGCGCTTCCCTAGCATACCCCTGTCATTGCTTGGGTCATAAATAGGAATTAGGCAAAGTTTCAATTAGTGGGCGCTAAGTGGAGTCTTCATGTTCAAATTTCAGACAATAGTTGACGTCACAAATTTACGAAGCAAACTTTAATCAACGGAGGAAAACCAAACTTGCACGTTAACTGAAGAGAGAGGCAAGGAATTTGTTCATCCTTAGGAATAACTCGGGTTGACCACGCATCTTGCCAATTTAGTCAGGGAAAGCTTTTATTCCCGGGAGTCCTAAGCCCAAAAATTGATTAAATATTGCTAACATATTCTTTTAGGGAAAGAAAGCTTGTTTTGCTAAATAGCAAACCACATATGTATGCAGAAATGTATGGAAGTAAGAGACGGGAAAATTTAGAAATGATCTTTAAATATACATATATATACAGAGAAAGGAACTCTGGTTGTTAATTGAATACAGCTATGACTGGGAACTACATCCTTCGTTTTCTTTCCAAGCAAGTTTATAAATCATTGCCAAATCAATACCGCACCACGCACCACTTCAATTTACAAATTATTACCCTTCACTCAATAGAAAGCATTTTAAAAACATTTATATCAAAATAGGTATATTGCTTTGTACCCCAGCCTTGAGTGAGTTGGGCAGATTTTAAAACTCAAAACACGTAACGCCAGCGGTAAGACACCAAACCTGTCATAAAAAATTCATTTGACTTAAAAACTTGTACAGACTAAAAGGAAAGAAACTAAAAGGTAAATTTGAGCCCAGGTAGCAGGGTTGCGGTCAAAATTGATATTAAGTCAGTTGGCGCGTGTCCATGGCAAGCATTACAGTGACAAAAAAGGGAAATATATGTATGCAAAAAATGTATAGAAGTTAGAGACGGTTAAATTAAGAAATGGTCTTTAAATATATATATACAGAGAAAAAAGGCGAAACGCTTAAAAAAAGTTTATAAATTTATAACGTTTGGTCATATTAATACACAACGTTCTTAAATCAAGAACATTTTTGACTTCGTTCAAGAAGATTTTTTCTTTATTTAGACCGCTTTTATGTCAACAATTAAAAACAAGGGGGAACGCTATAGTCGGTTGCCCCGAATATCAGATACCCGTTACTCAGCTAAAGAAAGTGCTGAAAAAATTGGAGATAAGAAGCTATGATTACGCGTCACTTTTTAATAAATAGTCCGGTGTGAACAATTTTTTATAAACATATGGTTACTGATAATAAAAACAAACCCTCATTTACACTTCTAAAAAATCTGTATCGTTTATGGGATTTTCCAACTAGCGTCCTTTTTTAGGGTAAAATTGGATTGCTCGTAACTTTTTAATGAATGGTCCGATTTGAAAAGTTTTTGGTTGTCAAGTGGATATTAATAATCAAAACAAGATCTCATTTACACTTTTGCAAAAACTTTACAAATGTGGGCTCTTACAGACCTTAGCGTCGTAAGCGCATAACAAACTTGCGCTGAATGAGAAGCTAAGGATCTAAGTCCAAAACCCCAACTCACTTGCAAATCGCAGGGATCACACGGCATATGGACGGTCAGACGGACATGGCTAGATCGACTCGGCTAGTGATCCTGATCAAGAATATATATATATACTTCATAGGGTCGGAACGCTTCCTTCTACCGTACTTTTCCCCAAATACAATATACCCTATACGAGAAGCGGGTACAATAAGAAAGGGTATTTTTTTACGTGTTCCATCTTATTTGGACGTTGATGCACTATGATCAGTACAAACAAGTGGCCCTTACGACACCAAGCAAAGCTTGTTACGCGCGGAGCCCTAAACCGTTTTGGGCAAGTAAGCGGAATCGCGGACATGGAAAAAATACGATCTAAGAATATTAATAAATAAACTAAACTAAACTAAACAATAGACAGTTTAAAATACATGCTCACAAAGAATTTACAAATTATTTGAAGACAGAAAATACATAAGTTTATTATAATTAGTAGCATTAGGGGTATCAAACAGTAAGACGTGGCACAGTGAATTATAGTCGTCACACAGAACACGAAAAGGATCATGCAGGGCATAATTAGATCTACATATTGGCAGGGCCAACGGACGAAAACGGCGAACTGTTCTACAGGGTACATTCCAGTTAAGTGAACTAAGAAGGAAAGGGGAGTCGACATCACCATTAATAAGTTTGTGTAAGAACATAACTCCATGACACTTTCTACGATGGTAGAGGGTTGGTAAGTCGAGCAGGCGCAACCTCGCAAGATAAGAGGGCAATCGACTACCTGGGTCCCAGTTTAATCCCCTCAGAGCAAAAAGAAGGAATTGTTTTTGGACAGACTCTAACATATTTTGGTAGCAGCTAATTTGAGGAGACCATATACAAGAGCAATATTCCATAGACGGACGAACAAGAGAAACATACAAAAGCTTTGTTGTGTAAGGATCATCAAACTCCCTTGACCAACGTTTCATAAATGCAAGAAGACTTCTGGCTTTATTAGATATAGTAGATATATGGTCTTATATCCAAATCAATTAAGAAAAGCGCAAGCTTAAAAGGCAAACACACTAACTGCTAGGCGATATAGCATTTCAATTCGCAAGGGGCAAAAGTGGGCACATGATTTTAGAGAGGTTTAGATAATTAAAATGTATGCAGCATGTCATTTGGTGGGCTCGAACTCTGGTTTGCGCAACGCCTCCAACCGCTAGGTCACACTGCACTCCGAAATTGATTAAAAGCTTTTAGAATTGCAAAACAAAACGTTCTTAATCCTGAAATGACACATTCATTTTTAAGCGTCAATTTAGTTTAGTAGTTTTTATTTAATGGGACTTTAAACACGTGCGAGAAAGGACCAAATATGTCTGGCTGGTCTACCGCTACTACTATGTAAACAGGAAATAAAAACAAGAGAGAACGTTATAGTCGGGTGCCCTGACTATCAGATACCCGTTACTCAGGTAAAGGGAGTGCAAGGGAGATGGAGATAGAAATTTTGATCACGCATAACTTTTTAACGAATGGTCCGATTTGAAAAATTTCTTCTACATTTCGATAGGTATTGATAAACACAATAAAACTGCATTTTTACTTTTCCGAAATATTTAAATTTTTAAAATCGTATATAAGCGATTGTGGGCGTTAGAGGGGGCGTGGCACTTTTTTAAAACAAACTTGCGCTGCGTAGGAACTCTTAGAATCTGCATGCAAAACGCCAATCTTTTATAGTTTCCGAAATTTCAGCGTTCATACAGACAGACAGACAGACGGACAGAAGGACATGGCTAGATCGACTCGGCTAGTGATCCTGATCAAGAATATATATACTTTATGGGGTCAGAAACGCTTCCTTCTAGCTGTTACATACTTTTGCACGAATACAATATACGAGTAACGGGTATAATCAGCTGTGATGGTCCGATCTTACCGAGTGATACATCAATGGAAAGGTATCGCAAAAACTAAAAGGATTCCATACAAAGACTTAAAGAAAATCAATTGGTTGAAAGTGCAAAAGTAACAAGAGAGAACGCTATAGTCGGGTGCCCCGACAATCAGATACCCGTTACTCAGGTAAAGGGAGTGCGAGGGAGATGGAGATAGAAACTTTGAACACGCATAACTTTTTAACGAATGGTCCGATTTGAAAAATTTCTTCTACATTTCGATAGGTATTGATAAACACAATAAAACTGCATTTTTACTTTTCAGAAATATTGAAATTTTTAAAATCGTATATAAGCGATTGTGGGCGTTAGAGGGGGCGTGGCACCCTTTTGAAACAAACTTGCGCTGCGTAGGAACTCCAAGAATCTTCATGCCAAATACCAGATCCGAGATCTCAGCGTTCATACGGACAGACAGACAGACAGACAGACAGACAGACAGACAGACAGACAGACAGACAGACAGACAGACAGACAGACAGACAGACAGACAGACAGACAGACAGACAGACAGACAGACAGACAGACAGACAGACAGACAGACAGACAGACAGACAGACAGACAGACAGACAGACAGACAGACAGACAGACAGACAGACAGACAGACAGACAGACAGACAGACAGACAGACAGACAGACAGACAGACAGACAGACAGACAGACAGACAGACAGACAGACAGACAGACAGACAGACAGACAGACAGACAGACAGACAGACAGACAGACAGACAGACAGACAGACAGACAGACAGACAGACAGACAGACAGACAGACAGACAGACAGACAGACAGACAGACAGACAGACAGACAGACAGACAGACAGACAGACAGACAGACAGACAGACAGACAGACAGACAGACAGACAGACAGACAGACAGACAGACAGACAGACAGACAGACAGACAGACAGACAGACAGACAGACAGACAGACAGACAGACAGACAGACAGACAGACAGACAGACAGACAGACAGACAGACAGACAGACAGACAGACAGACAGACAGACAGACAGACAGACAGACAGACAGACAGACAGACAGACAGACAGACAGACAGACAGACAGACAGACAGACAGACAGACAGACAGACAGACAGACAGACAGACAGACAGACAGACATGGCTAGATCGACTCGGCTAGTGATCCTGATCAAGAATATATATACTTTATGGGGTCGGAAACGCTTCCTTCTCCCTGTTACTTTTGCACGAATACAATATACCCTTTTACTCTACGAGTAACGGGTATAAAAATTTAGAAAATTTTATTAACCTAGTTGTACTTATAGTGAAAATACCCGTCGAAACTCCGTTCAAAAGTTATACCCAAAAGAAGATTTTAAGGGACTATTAGCAATACGCTGCACATAAAATATG